>RJVU01018862.1:3326221-3341512 GCA_003731715.1 Anabarilius grahami
ATCTATTTTGATTATTTTGGGTAAAAATGTGTTTTCCTTACCAAGAAATTGGTGAGAGCAAAACCACCTCTGTTTCAAACTTTCACATAGCATCTTTAGGTTATAAAAACATTAAAAATTTAAATCAAAATTTTGATTTTCAAAGATTTATTATAAAAACTGATTATTTTTTTCTCAAAAATGCAATAAATCCATGACAAGTTTTTTTTCTTTTCAAAATGCAATTAGCTAATGCATTGAATCGATATAAAAGTTATTTTTCATATTGAAAATACACAACAAAGTCAGTTGATCCACATATATGACAGCCTCTGAACTTGATCAATACTGATCTTATCTACAGGCATTAGACTAAAAATACATTCAGTCGTCGCTACCAAAATGAATTCAATGAGTCATCTTGATAATGCTATAAATTATGTCTCCATTTGTCATTACCAATTAAAGAGTATCTGGTGCCACCGCACAGTTAAAATAAACACATTTGTCAAGTACATTGGAATTGATTGAAACTACCCAGGGGCATTGCTAAACTGGTGTGACAAAGTAAAATATAGCTGATAAATCCTTGTTTGACATTGCAGATTTTGGCAATCATGTTGTTGTTTTCAGATGTTTAAAATCAAAACTAGCAAATAGCAATGTCAGATTCGAGAATTAATCATCCTTGGTCAAACGGCTTTTAAAAACTGTTCATGATTCAGTTTTGGGGACTGTGACAGATGTTTGATGCTGTCATGGAACAAGCAACAGTCACCAGCATTTTTCCTCCTTCCCGAGTGCCTCATCTTCTTAATCTCCTCACATAAATGATTAGATTTCGATGGCTTACGTTTTTTACCCACTGCAGAAACCACCACAGGTTCATCAATGCCGTCAAAATTATTCATTTTTCTGTTTTTGTTGATCACAAAGTACAAAGTAGATAAGGAAAACTAGGATACCGGGTGTTTACAGTGCGTGGAATGGTGCACTGTGATTAGTTGAGCGGATATATCGCATTCTGCAGAGAAGGCAGACTTGCGTTTGTCGTGGTTTGGAAAAGTAGGGAAAAAACATGACAGAATAACACAGTGGATATTGCGTTTTGTGTAAAATTAATTAATGATTTTTCAATACCAACCAGATACAATAATGATTTTGGCGGAAACTCAATAAAAAAAAAAAAAGGCTTTTATCGTGTTTTGGAAAAAAAACTCTTATATATATATATATATACACAACATATACATGTACATATATATATATATATATATATATATACACCGATCAGGCATAACATAATGATCACCTTCCTAATATTGTGTTGGTCCTCCTTTTGCTGCCAAAACAACCCTGACCCGTTGAGGCAAGGACTTCACTAAACCCCTGAAGGTGTGCTGTGGTATCTGGCACCAAGATGTTCAGATCAGCAGATCCTTTAACTCCTGTAAGTGGCAAGGTGGGGCCTCCATGGATCGGACTTGTTTGTTCAGCACATCCCACAGATGCTCGATTGGATTGAGATCTGGAGAATTTGGAGGCCAAGTCAACACCTCAAACTCGTTGTTGTGTTCCTCAAACCATACCTGAACCATTTTTGCTTTGTGGCAGAGCACATTATCCTGCTGAAAGAGGCCGTAACCACCAGGGAATACTGTTTCCATGAAAGGGTGTACATGGTCTGCAACAATGCTTAGGTAGGTGGTACGTGTCAAAGTAACATCCACATGGATGGCAGGACCCAAGGTTTCCCAGCAGAACATTGCCCAAAGCATCACACTGCCTCCGCCAGCTTGCCTTCTTCCCATAGCGCATCCTGGTGCCATGTGTTCCCCAGGTAAGCGACGCACGCGCACCCGGCCATCCATGTAATGTAAAAGAAAATGTGATTCATCAGACCAGGGCACCTTCTTCCATTGCTCTATGTTTCGGTTCTGATGCTCATGTGCCCACTGTTGGTGCTTTCAGCAGTGGACAGGGGTCAGCATGGGACCCTGACTGGTCTGTGGCTATGCAGCCCCATACGCAACAAACTGCAATGCACTGTGTATTCTGACAGCTTTCTATCAGAACCAGCATTAACTTCTTGAGCAATTTGAGCTACAGTAGCTCGTCTGTTGGATCGGACCACACGGGCCAGTCTCCGCTCCCCACGTGCATCAATGAGCCTTGGCTGCCCATGACCTCTGGTTTACCTCTGTTCCTTCCTTGGACCACTTTTGATAGATACTGACCACTGCAGACCGGGAACACCCCACAAGAGCTGCAGTTTTGGAGATGCTCTGACCCAGTCGTCTATCCATCACAATTTAGCCCTTGTTAAGCTCGCTCAAAACCTTATGCCGTTTTTCCTGCTTCTAACACATCGAGTTTGAGGACAAAATGTTTAATTGCTGCCAAATATATCCCACCCACTAACAGGTGCCATGGTGAAGAGATAATCAGTGTTATTCACTTCACCTGTCAGTGGTCATAATGTTATGCCTGATCAGTATATATATATATATATATATATATATATATATATACACACTATATTGCCAAAAGTTTTGGGACGCCTGCCTTTACGAGCATATGAACTTTAATGACATCCCATTCTTAATTCGTAGGGTTTAATATGGAGTTGGCCAACCCTTTGCAGCTATAACAGCCTCAACTCTTCTGGAAAGGCTTTCCACAAGGTTTAGGAGTGTGTTTATGGGAATTTTTGACCATTCTTCTAGAAGCGCATTTGTGCTCTAAAGTCCAGTGGCAGTGTGCTTTACACCACTGCATCCGACGCTTTGCATTGCACTTGGTGATGTAAGGCTTGGATGCAGCTGCTTGGCCATGGAAACCCATTCCATGAAGCTCTCTACGCACTGTTCTTGAGCTAATCTGAAGGCCACACGATGTTTGGAGGTCTGTAGCTAGTGACTCTGCAGGAAGTTGGCGACTTCTGCGCACTGTGCACCTCAGCATGTGCTGACCCTGCTCTGTGATTTTACGTGGCCTACCACTTCATGGCTGAGTTGCTGTTGTTCCCAATTGCTTCCACTTTGATGATACCACTAACAGTTGAACATGGAAAGTTTACTAGTAAGGAAATTTCACGAATGGACTTATTGCACAGCTGGCAACCTATGTGGGGCAGTCGTGGCCTAATGGATAGAGAGTCGGACTTGTAACCCAAAGGTCATGGGTTCGAGTCTCAGGTCCGGCAGGGATTGTCGGTGAGGGGAGTGAATGTCCAGCGCTCTCCCCACCCTCAATACCACGACTGAGGTGAGACCCTTGAGCAAGGCACTGTACCCCCAACTGCTCCCCGGGCGCCGCAGCAATGGCTGCCCACTGCTCCGGGTGTGTGTTCACGGTGTGTGTGTTCACTACTGTGTGTGTGCACTTGGATGGGTTAAATGCAGAGCACAAATTCCGAGTATGGATCACCATACTTGGCCACATGTCACTTCACTTCACTATCACCTATCAACCTATTTGAACAAGATTTATTCTCATTTATGTTGTTAACTATATTTTAAATAAACTACAAAATAAATTACTTTGTCCTCTTGTATATCCTTTCTTGTATAGTTCCCTGCCCTCACAAATACCTGACTGTAAGGCTCATTGTGTGGCTCTTTGTCTCCTCAGGTGTGAATCACAGCATTATTCAGGATTATTCACACCTCCACTCATACTGTCTTTCTAAACAAAAAGTGTCTTACAAAATTTAAATCAATTAATTTTTTTATGTGAATGGGTAGGCATGATGATTTTCACATCATTTTGAAGCAAAAATTCTAGGCTTCTATATTCAGTACCCAGAAGTCTTGTGGACACATATTTAGTATGTGTTTTGTGGCCTTATTTCAGTGACTTAAATTTTTAGTTTTTTCAATAACCATGCATAAATGTTATTCAAAAATACAAACATGTAGATGTTGCTCACATATTATGGTAGTCTAGTTCATGTTAAATACATTGTAATGACACTTTTGCCATTAATGTGTATATAAGCAACTGAAAAAAGCGCAAATGTCAGGGCATGTCAAAACTTCTCCAGGGCCCCAAAAATCCTCAGACACCAGAGGGTTAAATAGGCTCAGCAGGGGCGAGTGCATTGATAGCAATAGACATGAAGCACAGCATGCAGGATTTTAATTTCTGCCATAAAGTGCTTAATATGAGGTAATTGTTACGGAATACAGACTCACAATAATGTAGAAATGAATATGAGTGTTTATTAGACGTGGCAGGTAAAGCAAACAGGCAGGTGAGTATATCAGTCGAAGCAGCAATGCATTTGACTGTGACCATGACAGTAATAGAAGGGTCCAGTATATTACTGATCTGAAATACTGTATATCTTAAAAAATAAACACATTTGACCCAAGTTCAACTTCTTTAACACAGTTCAATGCAGATGCTCAGATACATGATGTCATGAGCAAAAACAGCCATTTTATGGTAAGGGTAGGATATATTAGGTGTTTTGACATTTGTACTGAGTGTTTTAAGTGTTGTGAATTAAGAGTGGGACTAAGATATTAAATTTAAATTTACATCTCTCACATAGAGCATGTTAGAGTGTGTGTTCTAACAACTAGGCCACAGGCCTGCCAGAAATTTTTTGATGCAACAGTCCTAAAAACGTGCTTTGTGACACGCTGCATAATTCACTAAATTAATTCAACAATAACACATAAAAACATGATTATGTGCTAGTAATAACAATGTAACCTTGCATCAACTCAATATACCGTACTATTACTTAGATTGAGTGGTTGAACTTGACTTCCACTGGATAATGTGACTCATCCCCTGCTTGATGAATTGGTGGTTGGAAGTTAGTGACATTTATGAGATAAAATTGAATAGACAAAATCCAGACTGTTTTATTTTCCATTTGTGACCACCACACTGGGATTCCTACATGTTTATTCACTCAGTTATAGGTTCAGACACCAGGAAAACGCAACAGGGTTGTGAGCACACAGGCTTTTGGAAAACTTTTAGGGGAATAATGAATATGTTAAATACCTCAGTAATGATGTACAAATGGTGTGTGTGTGAGATTTGGCAGTGTGATGTAGAATGGTAATTCATACAGTGCAACAAAACGCAATAGAAAAAAATGCAAGTGTAATTTTTGGTGGTGTTTTATCACCATTGTGCAAGGGTCTTTAACAGGGGGGCTGTCAATTATTTGTTTGTTATTCAGCTCGAGTAAGTTTAATGTTGATTTAGTTCAGTTCAATAACAGTGTTGATGTTTCTTAGATTGGGATTCATAACAGAGTGATGCTCTATCCCTGTTTTTCTAAACTCCAACAGACATATAAAGCAATTAAACATGTTTTGCAGAACAATGGAAACACAAAAGATAACTGACAGATGCTAACAGATGCTGCCACTTTAGGTTGACTTAGAACTATTTCAGCTATAAAAGAGGTCTGATAATTAGCATGCTAACACATGATTGTAAAAAAGCAACAAATGGCAAGAACATAATTCCATAATAGTCAGTGCAGGTGCATCACAGTATTGAATGCATCTGCACACAACATATGCTTTTTAGTGAAGCAGTGGTTTTTCTGGAAAAGCAATGTTGTCCAAACACACACTGGTGACCAGCCATCCTTAATGTCTTTTGTCATTCCTGTTTGTGTGAAAATCTGCATTTGTGTGCATTCTACATTCAGGACATTCAGCTGCTCCAAAACCCAGCATTCCCTGTAGCCCTAGTTTACCATCACCATTTCACATCAGCATACTGTACATTGGTGAATGTCCGACAGTGTTTCTTCTAAATTAGCCAGTGACAATCAAATTTAATTTGAAGTTCAATAAATTAATTATGCCTTTTTCTAGAGAGTGTAAATATCAAGTCCTGTGGAGATGGCCTTTAGAACATTTTAAAATATAATAAGCCAATTAATCTATTTTGTCACACAGGGTTACACATAAAAGGATTTCCGGTAATTCAACTGTACTTGCCAATATCATGTTCAAAAATTGTTGAACATCCTATTGAGTCAAGTAAGTTTGATTGTATTTTTCATAATTTATTTATTTTTCAATTATTTATTATAGTAGGTATATCGAATGCAGGATGAAACAGGTAGTATCAGCCTATCTGAAGGACATATTATCCATGTACACAAGATTACTGATCTCCACCACCCTAGTTTGCTGGCAGGCAGAATGATGTTCTCATTTGATGCAACTGTTATTGAACTGTGCTTTTAATTCATCTTATACACCTGCCTGAAAGGGGCTTCCAAGCTCTTCAATTCCCAATTGAATCCCTGTCTGTCTCACGAGGAACTAGAAAATGAATAATTTATGATACACACAACTGTTCAGTGCTCAGCGTATTTTCTATATAAATAACATTAATGCACTTAAACATCTTATCATGCACACCCACAAATATAGAACATCAGTGGACATATGCCTCATTACAAAAGACTGGCACTAGCAGAATTCAAAGCACTGTTGGGGAAACTCACTAAGCAGTTGTCAGTCATGTGTTGATGCATATCCTATTGAACATAGCAAAAAAGATAATACATTTCTGTACACATTATGGGTATAGAATCCTCTAGAGAGGTATCCTTTGAAGGTAGAACAGTTATTCTACTGTGCACTCAAAGAACTTCGGTATGCATTTGTGATTCAAACCTTTGCTTTTATGATGGGGTTACTAGATGAATCCTTACTTTCTCAGACAAAAGGAATGCCTAAAGGTTATCCACGTTTAGGCTTTCTACAGGGTTCTGAAGAACCCCAATGGTGCCTCAAGTATCTTTTCATGTGTGCATTGTTCATAGCTGCAATTTTTTCATAATTTTGTAACACTGTGACAAACCATTTCAAACAATCAGCAGCCTCAGATGAAGCACCACACACATTCATAATTTATTGTAAAAAAAAAAAATTAACATGCTTGCAATTTCCTATTGTTCAGCTTTTCACAAAACATGAAGTCCATCACAGTTACATGAAGGTTTTTAAATCTCCAATCGTGGCTTAATTTCACACTCAGTTAAATTGTTACTCTGACCTCTTTGAGATGCATGACCATACACCACTTCATCAGAAAAGATTAGCTGACTCTTTGCAGAACCTAAACTATGCTTATCTCTCCCATTTCACCACAAAATGGTCCAGTTTTAATTCTACACCGTGTGCAGAATTATTAGGCAAGTTGATTTTCTGATCATATTTTTTTTCCTAAGCATATTTTACCAATTCCAAACCACATCAATCTAAATAACTACCATTCATTTTGTATTTTATTGTTTATAAGTGATATATAATTGTTCATGAAGGCTGGAAATAAAAAAAAGCCTTATATTCAGGTGTGCATAATTATTAGGCAGGTTTTCTTTTACAGGCAAAATGTGCTTTGAAAAAAAATATGATCAGAAAATCAACTTGCCTAATAATTCTACACACGGTGTATGTTAATTTATTTCAACACACCTGCATGTATTTGCCCACAGAAGAAAATGGCACAAAAATGAGCCCCACATCTTCAATTTAGGTATTACTGCACACACATGCCTTCACAGTTTTTCTCGATTGCTTAAACACTATAACCAGGCTTTTGAACTAAAATTTCAAAACCATAACGCCATTTATCAAAAAGCACACCAATTTCCCTGATCTATAAACACTATTCCCGTTTTGACACATGAATCAGATTTGTTGAACTGTCACTGCAAAACTCTAGACACAAATACCTTAATTTCTCATTGCCTACACCATGTTGTCGTTTAGAAAGCACTAGCGTTCAATATTGTTCACTCAAGTCAGCATAGCTTGAGCTCAATTAGCACACAGTTACCCACGTGGAAACACTAAGAGTCAAAATTTATCACACACCAATCAGAACCTTCAATAGAGAGATAAAAGAGCCAGAGTCAGTTCATTCAGTTTTGGAACATGATTGAAAAGGTCGAGGACACCAGAGAGGAGGAAGAGGATGAGCAAGAGCAGTAAGGAGTGGAGGAAGAGGTGAAGAAAGAGGAAGAGGAGGAGGAGGATGAGGATGAGGTGCAAGGAGAAAAGGTGTCCAAATGTCCTTGTCCATGGTATGACTATGGGCAATGAGTTCAGCCAAATGGTAGGTGTACCTCAGTGTACTCTACTGTAACTTTTGAGTGCTGTACTCTGTTACAACACATGCATCAAATTGCCTATACAGATCGAGTTTCTGTCTGCTTCCATTTTGTAAAAAGGATGTGTTACAGTTACAGAAATCAGTACTTCTATTTTTGTAGGGCACAGAGACGATGGAATGGAAGAAGCCTGACTTGACATTTCAGTTAATGCGTGCCAGGGGTGGATCAGGCATGCAAAAGGATTTTCCCCCCCCGCTGCCTGGATAGGGCCAGTGCAGCCTGTGATGTTGATGAGATTCTCTGGCCTGTCCCAGACCAAAGATGTGATGCTGGGGCAGAATATTTTTTGTTGTTGTTTGGTGTATTGTACTGTACAGTACATTAAGGAATAAAAAACGTGCAAATGTATACATGTGTTCATCATGTGAAAAATTCCATGAGGGGGAGAACCACAAGCAACACAACTTATTACTGGTTTTTGGTTTTTGTAGTATTGTTTTGAATTTATCTCACCAGACTATGTTGTAGTGTATGTGTTTTTGAGGGCTTGTGTGTGATGTCTGTGGGCAAAGTTTGTTTTTTCAGGAAGAGTGAATGGTTTTGAGTGTAGAGCTTCATTTTGACCTGAAAATAGGATTTTTGGGGAATTAGGTGAGATGTTATGGATTTGTGTTTACTGTTTTGAGAATATGAGGCATAGTATCAAGAAAAACTGTAAATGACTCACCATCCCACTGACACTGTTCCACTGGTACAGAGAACATAAAACCAAACAGAATCTTTATAAACAATATATGATCTTTACCTGAAGTCCTGAATAAAACACTGATTTTTATCACATTATCATATTAGTGCAGTGAGGCAAACAGTGGTACAGTATATCCTTTGGGATAGACTTTGAACATGCACCTCCCGAACTTTTATTTGCAACCAGATAAATCATAAATCTTACTTAGAAGGAATATAGAGAATGAGATTTATGTTCTATATACAGTATAATGGAAGTGTATTCACTCACTCACTCACTCACTCAATCACTGACACACTTATAGAATATTTGGTATGAATCTGCATTTTGCAAAAATACCATAGTTACAAGTGGACATGTTAACATGACTAACAGGCTATGACGGTAGGCTAAATGAGAATAAGAGTTAATACCAGTTTTTCATTTAGTATGAATCTCAGACTCTCTCAACTCTCCAGATCAATTCCTTACAGACTGTGAATGATGTAGAACTGTTTTGTCTAATATTTATATCTTTAACATTCTATCCCTCCATTCACTAAGAACTATTATTGCAAATATTATTAGTTGTTTATTCATTTTCCCTTAAAGTCACCATGAAATCAAAATTGATAATTCTTATTTTTTTTAGAATATTGTAGTATTTATTATAAATTATATATTCCTGCACATTATTATTATTATTTTTATTTTACTTCATGTGCTCTTGTAATATTTAATCAAAATAACTTTCCCTCCCTCTTAGAGCAACATTTCTTATCTTTTCAGATGACATTTTTCAGTGAGAGGGAGGGACAACCTGTCACTCACATGAGATCACAGCAAAGCAAACCACAACAATCCAATGATCCAGTCCAATTGTGTTGTTGTTGTTGTTATTATTTATTTTATTTATTTTTTGCCTTTTCACTCGGATACAGGTCAGGGAAGAAAAGATTATCACAATTTCTGTTTCATGTAGACTTTAAAACAATTAATTCACTCAAAAGTGAAAATTCCCCTTCACATTGTTCCAAACCTGTAGGCCTACGACCTGCAACCCAAACAGAACACAAAATCAGATGTTAGGCAGTTAGTCACCATTCACTTTCATAATATGGAAACAGATCCAGTGAAAGTGAATGGAGACTGAAGCTGTCAGTCACTAACATTCTACAAAGCATCTTCTTTTTTTTTGCGACCCACGGAATAATGGAATTTGAATGGAATACAGGTTTGGGACAACATAAGGGTGTGTAAATAATGACAGAATTTACATTTTTTGTGTCAACTATCCCTTTAATTGAGGGAACCTGTGGGAATAGGAGCCCTGCGTTCACAAACACTAGTGAATGGTGCCCCCTATTGCTACACATAGCTATGTCAATATAAATACGATCCCAGAATGGAGATAGCATGATTATATAGAACCTTGATAAGCATGACACAATTGTAAATTAAATTAAAATCGATTGCGCCAAACACCGCGGCTTGATTAAATATATAGCAAATCACAGCTTCAATGAAAAAGGTCACAGTGCAAAATAAATAATACAAATAATGTGTGCTTAACTGTTTACCTTTTGGTGGTGATGTTTGGAGTGTGCTGTAGTCCGGAGCTGAAACTATCATCAAACTGGACGCAAGTAGCGCCCAAAGCACAATTCAGCGCTGTGTCCATCCCCATGCGCGCTGTGACGTTTAAAAGCGCATCATCACTCCGCCAGTCTCAATTCTCTCTCCCCCTCTCTCTCTCGTGCCTGCGCATTGTTCACTGACAGTCCGCTGAAGAGTGTGGAACTGACACCGGCAGCTTCGCTTCGTTTGGGAAACTTGTTGAAACTTCAAATTATGGCACGTAATATGTCGGAGTTCACTTTAAGAGGAAATGAAATTAATTTGTAAACAATAATTTGGTTGTTACTCATTTGAAAAGCTCTCCAAAGGCTCCTTATGTCTCTCCGTGAAGCACCAGACGAACAAGGAGGTGTTCGTTTTTACCTGGGAACAGGTAGTACTTTGGGGAAACTGGGTATATACAAAAAGGTAAGAAAGACTGGTATTTTATGGTCGGCTAAAATAAGCACTCTATGTTTGTGTGTGTGTGTGTTTTGTTAATATATTAACAAACAAATGTTAATGACACAATGTGCAATGTTGTTGTGGTCAAAATGAAATGCATAATATTAGTGTACATATTAATAGACAAGCTCTTTTCGCTGCTGTGCATTTTAGTAGACTATTTACAAGTACTTTACTGTGAAACTCATACTGTATCTGTATAAGTACTCCCATTGTAATTTTCTGGTAGATTTACTGAGGAATTGTTTTCTTATAAAACTGCTTTTTATTAGCACTTTAAAGGTATGTTTACCTGTATTCAATTTTATAGTATTTATTATCTTTAAGATTTATGATTTTTTTTTTTTTTTTTTTATTAAAGAGGAAAAGAAAAATAAACTTTACTATAGTTACATGTCATATAAAACAATGTGAGTGGCAGGCAGCATTGATCGATGATGACTTGATCCAGACTGTATCTCACAACTAGATGATCTCTGACTCAGTTAATTGTGTGCAACACAAATGAACTCCCATTACAAATTAAGTAGCTGATAAAATAATTCAGATTACATTGACCCAGGCTCAAAGTCATCTTATGTAGACACAGTTGATGTGTCTACAATTTTATAGTTTTTGAATGATTACAGAGACAGACGTGATTGCAGAGTGTAGATAACTGTAAGCCACTTTATAAAAAGAAGGCTAATGGTAGGGCGTTATTTGTCATTAATCAATCGCTTACAATATGCATAGTTAATTGCACAGCTGGAAGTCAGAGAGATAAGTAGATAAACAGATTTGTTCAGTAGCAGCCACACGCAAGAGAGGTTGAAAGTGAAAAAGGGAAAGACAATACCAGAAAGACAAAGTCTTGATATTGATTGAGGAGAACAGAGGGAATAAAGCCCATCTCTCAACTCTATTCTATTATCTTTAGATCTAAAATGAATGAAACCATGGACCTAAACACTACCCTTGTGGATGATGGTAACCGGACTTTTCTCAACGGCTCCAGTGAATTATTCTTACCTCAGAACAACATTACATATGTTGGATATTACCTGCATCAGCCATCAGTAGCAGCAGTCTTTATAGTGTCTTACCTTCTCATATTCCTGGTCTGCATGGTTGGAAATGGAGTGGTGTGCTTCATTGTGTTACGGAGCAAAAACATGCGCACTGTCACCAACCTTTTCATCCTCAACCTCGCCATCAGTGACCTTCTTGTTGGGATTTTCTGCATGCCCACAACTCTTCTTGACAACATTATTACAGGTCAGTGCAATGCCAGGAACAATATAATTATGAAATTATTTGCATATTCCTTAAAGTCCCTTGTTCTAGCTTAGGTTTATTGCATGCTTGAATTAATTTTCAACTGACATTTATGAATATTCTTAGGGCTGTTGTGACCAGAAAAATGACCATCTATTCTAGTAGCCTTAAGGCTGAGTTCATGTTGTGTTTGGCAGCAGAGGATGCTGTTCACCTTTAGAATGAGAGATTTTCATATTTAAGATAGGACCAGTATGAACAGCTATTCCTGACAAGCCGTACCAGAATTTATTCTGAAACAGCCTAAAGAAGCTCTCCTACTAGCTCTGAATCTAAAACAAAATGACATACCATCTTGATTATGAGATTGTTGCTTGTTATGAAGTGTTTTTTTTTTAATTGCTAATTTCTCTGGTGAGTATGAAAGTAAGTAACCATAACACGTTACTTAATTAGAAGTGAACGGATAATACCAAATTATTATTGACAACCTATACTCCTGTCATCTACTGTCTGCCACTATATTTATGTGAACATTACTTTTATGTAAAGTATGCAGGAATTTGAGTGTATATGAATTAAGTTGAGGTGGTAATTTTCCTTCAATACAAAATGAAATGACCTCAGGTGTCATACACTTGATGTTATGTGTAACAACACAGCTGCTATATTCACTCACTGCCAAGAGTGTTGCCTACTAGAACTATAAACATGTGTCACGCATTTTTATTCTGTATGCAATTGTGGTTCCAGCAATTTTATGATTAGCTATTTGTACTTCTTTTAAATGATTCTAAAATGTTTAATGGAAAATGTTTTTTTTTTTTTCATTCTTTTATTTTGTATTACACAGCAGGACCATAATTGCCATATTAATAACTGATATACTATCTAGGGTTCATACAAAATCCAACAACCTCTCATTTGTAGTTATTTTATGTTTATGTATGAATTGGTATCTTACTCGTATGTTTTAATGCAATATGCTTACGGCCCACTGATGGTTAGTTTTAGAGGTGGGGTTAGGGGTAAACCTACATGCTTTTAAAAAAAATAAATATCATATGTTTTCTTACTGATCAAATCCTTTCAATTCATACAAATTTGCTACCAATTTGCCAATATGTAAAAAAATGTATTATTATTTTTTTTCATGAGACAAGGCTGACAAATTCATGCAAATCCTTTTAGTGCTATTTTAGTGTTATAGGTAGAACTATACATTGAAAGAGAAACAAATGGGATTCTAAGAAAGCACAGTTTTTCTTTGGAACTCTGCTGAGTGGTAGAGGAAGTGTGTGTTTCCATAGAGACAAAATCATTAGCAAATTTAGAGTTCACTATACTTCAAGACAGATTGGGACTCAGTTGGGAGTACTGTAGGTGTGTGAAGTAATGAATTACAAATACTCACGTTATTGTAATTAAATAGTTTTTGTCTGCAATTGTACTTTTTAAGTAGTTAAAAAAATGATGTACTTTTACTTGAGTACATTGAGTACATCTGCTATTTTCTCTCCATTTGTGGTCATTACATGCTTGTTTTAATGTTATTTTTATGCATCAACATGGATTGGATAGGCAGAGAGTAATCGGTTTTGTGACTGTAGTCAAATCAAATCACTCGTAGTCGAAACCTTTAAACACATCTGTACTGTAGATGGCGCCAACTGCTGTTAATCATGCATGGCTGCCGTGGAGGCATATCCTTCAAGCATCAATTCAGTCAAGAACTCAGCATTTAATACAAAGGGAAAAAAGAAAAGAATGCAGTGACGGAAAAGAGCATATGCTATAAATATTCTTGTTATAGCATGTCACATTGAAATACCAAGAGTTACGTTTCTCTCCTGACGTTTGAAAATAGAGCATGAAGGAAATTTTACAGCTCATTCAGTTAAACAGACAGTTACAGTTTTTCTCGATTGCTAAAACACTATAACCAGGCTTTTAAACTAAAATTTCAAAACCATAACGCCATTTATCAAAAAGCACACCCAATTCCCTAAACTCTAAACACTACTCCCCTGTTTTGACACGAGTCAGATTTGTTGAACTGTCACTGCAAAACTCTACACACAATTCCCTTCATTTCTTACTGCGTACACCATGAGGTCATTTTGAAAGCACTAGCATTCAATACTGTTCACTTAAGTCGGCACAGCTTGAGCTCAATTAGCACACAATTCTCCAGGTAAAAACACTAAGAGTAAAAATTGAACACACATCAATCAGATCCTTCTATAGATAGATAAAAGGGCCCGAATCAGTTCATTGAGTTTTGAAACAATGGATCCACAAAGAAATGAAGTTATAGGTTGAGGAGGAGGAAGAGGAGGAAAAGGAGGAGGAGGAAGAGGAGGTGGAGAAGGAGGATGAAAACAAGGAAGGGGAAGGGACAAGGACACAAGCAGTCTCGGATGAAATTCAAGGCACATTAGTTGACCTTGTCCTTGTGACTATGAGGGAGGCTGGGCAAAGAGTACAGCCAAATTTGAATCGCTTCACCATTGCCTCCATCATCAGAACCTTCAGGGAGGAAAACAGGTAGGTTCACTTACAGTAAGACTGCTCTGTACAGTAACTTTTGAGTTCTGTACTCTGTGCTGTGACAACACATACACTGTAGCACTATGCTACTGTAATATAGAAATGCAACAAATTGCCTCGCATACAGATAGAGTTTCAGTTCTAAACCCGATAGAGGAGTTTTTTCGGCATGGCGGCGTAAAGTGTATGACCGAGAACCTTATATCCGTGTTCACCTCCTCCAGGCCATGGAAGAAGCCTGCCTAGACATATGCGTGCCAGGGGTGGATCAGGCAGTCATGAAGATGATTTTACTAAAGCATCCCGCCCCCTACATTATAAATAGACATTGAAGTTGCATGACTAAAATCGGTCATTTGTTCACACATTTCCTGTTGGTGAATGGCACATAGTGCGCAATATAGGGGATAGGGAACGATTCAGACAGTGTAAATATGCATTCCACTGGGGCGAATAAAGTCTGGTTTCACGTTAGTGTCACACGAACTGTTTCTGTGGAAATTACGTCAACAAGGCAAGGCACTTCAGTGGGCCATTAATACCCAGTTACTAGAGAGTACGACATATACATTGATAGTTATCTCAA
>RJVU01018862.1:3341591-3371165 GCA_003731715.1 Anabarilius grahami
AACACCACAGTGCCGACTCAACCTAAAGCCAGCTAACCCCTAGTTTATTCTCCTCTTGTAACAACCTTCTATACCCGAGCACCATCCTTGGAGGGGGAGGGAGGAGATTTATTTTCCTCTAAAAATGGGTCCAAGTAAAAATCTAAGGGGAAAGGTAATTTGCTAATTTCCTCTCTACTCGAGGCATCCTCCCATAACCTCACTGACTCATTCGAATAATTTGAATCTGAATGAGCCATGCAAGTACAGTATGGATGTCTCCACAAACCTGACACCTCAGTGTGCAGGTCTGGAAGAAATGAAAGGCTCACCAGAGCTGTGCTCTTATGACTCTTCAGATATTGCTCGTCTAAACGACTGTCTGCGGTCTCGTGTTTTAAGCCAGTCCATTCCAAACTCAGTTGGGCTGTGGTACTATTCATAAGGCTGATTTATACATCAGACCTAAGCCGGAGCCTCTGCGCCATAGGCTATGCATCTGTTTTCATTTATACTTCTGCGTTGTTGTCCGTGTCAACGTGCACGCAGACCGCTAGTAGGCAGTGTCTGCGGTCATGTTGAGTATCAAAGCAAAAGCCGAAGAAGAAGCAGCTTGTCATGTACGTTGTCAGAGAAGCTTCAGCAGTGATGGCGGCAAATAGGAAACGACTTTTGTTGCAGTTTGATGGCGCTTGTCCCATTCATTCCTATGGAAGTTGAAAACGCTTGCTCTTCTAATCACAGCGCTTGTGGTCCGCGTAGAATTGACGTGTTGTCACGTTTTTGAAGAGGTGCACGTCAGGCTATGCCATAGGCTATGCGTGCTACACACAGCCTACGCTGTAGCTACAGCGTACATTTGACGCAGAAGTATAAATCAGCCAATAAGCTCCACTAACTCATCATATTCAGGGTTCTGTACTAACACCACGCTTTCTATATTGTCGGAATAATAAGCAAGCAATGAGTCCTCTTTTCCACAGAAGAAGCCGCAGAGCGGGCTTCAGCTTCTGGCATAAGGACAGCAGAGCTAGCAGGAGAAGTGAGGGGAACTCCGTCATGCTCCTTAAACAGCTCCCTCTGAGATCCCCATGGCTGCCTCTGTAAGCATAAGGCTTGAGTCACGAGGCTTCACATATGAAGAGCACCAGCTGGGAGTGGAACTTTCTCAGTGAGAAATCATTGCAATGAATGCATCCACCCCACGTGAGGGCTGAAAGTGCTTGCTCTACTTCCAGACAGGTGATGCACAGCTCGTGACCATCGCCAGGCGCTATAAAATGCGGGACAAACTGTTTGAACTGTCTGCTCATCATAATTCTGCTCTCTCTTTCTCTCGGGTACACTTTATTTTCCATGTTCCACGCATATTAGTGGACTTCACTCGCACATATGCATAAGCGCACAAAGCGCACAAATCACTCGCACATATGCTGTTTTGCGTGGACGTCCGTGACGTTGAGATTCCTTGAAAGGGAAAGTGTTTTGGGAACAAATGCTTAGCGCCAGATATACTAAACGGGGCAAGTTAGCATGAGAGCGCAATTCCACAAATGCGGCGATGGGAGTAGCAAGTTTTGCACGTGATCTACTGCTGACGCACAAATGAAAGAACACAGACGCAGATATAATGACCAATGCAATCTACCAAGAGCAGTTCAAATTAGCGTTGGGTCGCAAATAAGCAGAGCTGATGCTCGTCAGGTGCGGGTCGACACAGGCACAACTTGTTACATGTAATCGGACAAATGCGTACACACACACACACATATATATATATATATATATATATATAGGCCAACATGGCTTGGCAAATTATATGTTCGGATAAAGTCTTCCTCTGGGATTTCTAAAGAAATTAATACGAGTGGAAAATATTTTCTCCCTTCTACCACACGCTCTCTGTTCTCTGTGGTGTCTCCTCCTAGCAGAAACAATTGCAGCCATGTGGCAAGATGGTTTAGCCATGCTTTTTTTGTACGCAAATACCAGTAAATTTACTAGCGTAAACATTAGTAAATTGCGTTGCGTGATTCATTTAAATACTCTCCTCCCATAAATTTTGCAAAAAGAACTCAGTCCACGCCTTTTTAGCGCAAATTTTGCACTGCGTGTCTTTAGTAATTCCTGACAGTAATTTTTTAACGCCAAAAGAGGGTTTGTGCTGGCCCTTAATGTGGAAAAAAGCCTTTTTGATGACCAATGGTTATACTGCATCTCTGTCAGCTCATGATAGATGTGATAAAACAATGGCTCATTTATAATCAACAAGTTTGATTCATTTCATACAATCCGCTTTCATTTAGTGAGAGCACTTATTTCAAACATATTTCAATTTTTTTTTCCAGTCATCTGTGGTCACTGCCAATAGCTGCAGCTTATTCGTTGAGACCTCCACGGCCCAAAAATAAATAAATAAATAAATAAAAATCTCTGTAATAGTCTTTCCCTGTTGTTTTGAAAGTAGATAAGATACATGTTATCACTAAGTGATATATTTTTAAAAAGTTGGCAGTCAAAATTAAAATGGTCGGAGGATACCGTTTACTCCTTACTATTGTCTGGTTTCTATCCCAGCCAAGGATACAGGGAAGTACACTGGGTTCGGGCCAAATTCCTCCCCTCGGACAGTACACCAAATACACTGTTTTATTTATCTAATTATTTATGTATCTAATTATTTTTGAACTTGTGAGCAAGCAAACAGTTTAGGAGCGATATGTGTATGAAATGTCCCGACGTGTACATACGTTCACTATCGGGAGTTTCAGTTGAAGCTCTTTCAGTTTAAGAAAATCAAGATGATACGTGGCTATTCTCTCCTGATGGTTGTTTTTCTAACCCTGCCTCTTCAGTGTTTCGGGGAGCAGCAGTCTCCAGCTGGCTTTTTCACCCTTTGTCTGCTTAGCAGAGCTGCTGGAGTGTGGCGCCCGCCTCTTACAGAGGGTATTGGGACCCTGCCGGTCTCCCGTTTCAGGGCACCGAATTGGCTACTCAAGTTATGTCAGAGCCCAGTCTCGAGAGGCTGGTTCTCTTAGTATGAAGTCATTTCAGGGTAAGATGGATCTGAGGACCGTCATTATCTCCAAAAAGGCTGTGGGAGGGCAGTCCCCTCCATGGGGAAGTGGTAGACACCTCATTACACGGTGCCCTTTTTAACCTCAGGGGGCTGTTCTGCCAAACCTGCCACCTCGCGTGCTTCAGGGCGCAGCGGTCTCCATTGAGCACATATCTCGGCATCCGCCCGTAAACGTAGCGGCACTGGAATGCTCGCTCCCTCTGCGGAGGGTCTCAGAGCAATCAATTTGGCTGTTCCCTGCCGGTTCGCCGCTTCAGGGCACCAAATTGGTCGCTTGAGTAATATCAGAGACAGGCATTGAGAGGCTGGCTCTCTTGGCCTCAGGGGGAAAGTGGTTAACACCTCACTATATGGTGCCCATTTCCCTTCGGGGCCATCAAGGGGCCGTTCTACCAACTCTGCCACCTCGTGTGCTTCAGGGCGCAGTGGTCTCCAGCGAGTTCTAGTTTCGGTTGTTCCCTGCCGGTCATCCGCTTCAGGGCACCGAACTGGCTACTCAGAAACTCCGGATGCCAGTCTCGAGAGACTGGTTCCCTTAGTAGATTTTTGACAGCATTAAGAAGACTGCCAATATATCTCAATGGGTCCTGCACTTGGGGGTTCCTGTCCTCAGTGGTAGGCCCTGAGCAGGCTCTGGTTATGGAACAGGAGATAAAACTCTGCTGGGGAAAATGTGTTCCTCCTCATGACAGAGTCTGGGTTTTACAGCCAGTATTTTATCGTTCTAAAAAAGGATGGGGGGTTGTGTCCAGTTTTTGATCTGTGTGCTGAGGCGAATTGGGACATAATCAGATCCGACTATGGGGGGTTAAGGCTGAGCGCAACAAAAAGTGTGCTTTCTCCATTTTCTCCCATGGTGTGGGATTAGATGATGATGCAGGCACATCTTTCTCCTGCTCGTATAGGTTCGATCCACACAGCCTAGAGCGAGATAACTAGGCCAGTCACTCACTGTCAGACAGTTGCGAGACTGTTTGGTCTGATGGCAGCTGCGTCCAACAGGATACCTTTTGGCCTGCTGTACATAAGACCTTTGCAGTAGTGGCTCAAGTCCAAGGGGTTTTCCTTGTGGGGCAACCCATTCAGCTTGATCAAGTTTATGTGCAGGTGCTTCGTACTTTGGTTATGTGGAAGAGGTCTTGGTTCTTGTCCCAGGGTCCTGTGCTGGGAGCTCCTTGTTGTCGCGGGCTGGGGAGCGATCATGGATGGTCGCTCAGAGTCTGTGGACGGGTTATCACTTCTCCTGGCACCTGCCTGGTGATGATGACTCAGGCTCTACATCCCTGGGCACCAGTTTAGGGAGTAGACATCCTGTCGAAACGGGCTGAGGCCCGGGGAATGGAGACTCCACCTCGGGGTGGTGGAGCTCATATGGAGGTGCAGACGTGGCTGAGGCTGTGTCTGTACACGGTTTCCCTGATCGTTCTACTCCCGGGAGTTCTGGAGAGCAGAGTTCTGAAAGTATGGGTTTGGCCTCTGAGGAGGCCCAACTCGTAGACTCAGGTCTCTCAACTGAGGTTGTAAGACCATGCAAACTCCAGAGCTCCCTGCACAAGGAAACTGGCAGAAATCTTCAGCGGGATCCAGTTACTGCCCGGCTGGTAGAGTGCTGGAATTTCTGCAGAATAGATTCTCTGCAGGGTTATCCCCCTCCACTCTAAGGGTTTACGTGGCGGCCTAGCTGCTTACCACGCACCTTTGGGTGGTGTCTTTGGGGAGAAACCCATTGGTGTTTCCTTTGTGGTGCGTCGGATCAGGAACATTGCGACTTTGGAAGCCTTTTTTATAGGGGTATCCCTACAAGAAGTCTGTGATGTAGCGGGCTGGTCCTTTTTTCACACACATTCGTCAGGTTTTACAACCTAGATTTGGGCTTCACCCCTGGGTCCCAGTTGCTTTGTCTTAGTTGTGCTCGTCTGATTTCACACAAGACAAGCACTGGTCAGTATGGCTGCGTGGGTATAAACGTTCCCACAGCATCATTCTCGACGCAACGCGAGTTCCCTTGAAAGGGAACATCTCGGTTATGACTGTAACCTTAGTTCCCTGAAGAGGGAACGAGACGTTGCGTCGCCCCCTGCCATACTTCCAGCATGCCTGTAATCGACTTGCTTCGGCCAATCATAAGTTGACATTGTTTGGTCTGGATTTGCTTTATAGTTTCCTGGTCATGACATCACCCACCTTCCGTCACGCCATTGGATTGATTTCATAGATGCTTCACGACGCAATCACGCAGAGCGTTCCCACAGCGTCATTCTCGACGTAACGTCTCGTTCCCTCTTCAGGGAACTAAGGTTACAGTCGTAACCGAGACGTTTTCTTCCCCTTGGGCAACTCTGCTTGCATTCGTGCCCTTTATCTGTGGAAGATAAACCAGACCCTGGTGTTGCCTAACGTCCCACGTTTGGGGCATGTCACTGTCGCAAGACCACCATGGCTTATATCCCCCTCACGGGTTGGAGTGCAGTCTTGAAGGACCACGTGTTGGTCTGGCGGACAACACTGGGATAGTCTCCTATATATTCTGGATTCCAGATATGGACCCTCTGTAAGCCGTAAGGGTTATGCGCTGATGCTCCATACGCTTTCTTTGTGGGAGTCACATGATTATCACAATGGACACCTCCTTCAAAGCTGAGGTGTGGTTATGGATGGCTATTTAGCCCACAGTCTCTGGGAAGGCTCTCATCTATATGGCATATAATTGTTTGAAGTATGAGGACTGTATTTCTTGAATGGAAATACTTTCTCTGAGGGGCTACCAGGGCTAGTCCCGGGGTGGGCTGCATTTGAGACCCTTATTCAGGGAAGCATCCCATAGTATCTAATTTTCTGTGTGGTGACAGATGGCTGACACCTATCTGCGGACTGTGAGTTTCTTCTTGGACTCTTGTAGTCCTGGAAGGTTTATTGGAGGCTCCATTTGAATAATTTCTGACTCTCAATTTGGCTCTCTCACTGGTGTTAACTTCGCTCAAAAGAGAAAGAGATTCGCAGGCCCTCTCTCTTGCGGTGTGGCTTTACCTCTAGGCACTAAAGCCCACTCAATTAGGAGTGTGGCCTCTTCAAAGGTGCTAGCTAAGCTTAGCACCTTTACAAGATGCTTGTACTGTGGCAGGCTGGTCCTTTCCACACACAGTCATAAGGTTCTACAGTTTGGATATGGATTCAACCCCAGGATCTCAGGTCCTTCTGAGGTTAATCCTTCCTTAAGACCATAAGGTACATACAAAATCACCTTACCCTTTGGTAATTTCTCACTTTGCTTACGAGGTGCACAGCATGCTTTGGCTCTAGGCATCAAGCACACCACTCTAGGAGTGTGCTTCTTCGTAGCTGCTAGCTAAGGTGCGACTTTACGAGATGATTTGTGCTGTGGCAGGCAGGTCCTCTCTGTACACAATCATATATATTCAACCCCAGGATCTCAGGTCCTTCTGGGGTAATCCTTCTTCAGCATTTTTCACTTTGCCTATGAGACACATGGAATGGCTTTGCCTTAAGGCACCAAGATTCAAGATTCAAGAGTTTTATTTGTCACATGCACAATTATATAGAGCATATATAACCAGCAGTGAAATGAGAGTCAGGTCCGCTCCATGGACAGTGCAATTATTAAAGAATACAACACAGATGAGAATATACATAACTATAGCTATGAAGGAATTAAATAAAAGTAAACAATAAAAATATAAGAATAAAATATAAAAAAAAAAAAAAGATGTATACTGTAGAATTAAATATAGAATGGAAAATAATGTGCATGAGAGTAAACTGTAGTCTTAAATATTAAGATACACAGGGATGTGCAAGAGGCAATGTGCATATGTGCATTATACTGTAGTCTTAAATATTAAGATACACAGGAATGTACAAGAGGCAAAAGTGCAAACAGGTTAACACTTTCAGTATGTCAATGTGAGGTAGTGAATTATGAATTATCTTACTGATAAAGTGCATATTAAGTGAAGACATGAAAAAGTTAAGAGGCAGGTTATGAGTTCAGGAGTCTGATGGCCTGGGGAAAGAAACTCCTCCTAAGTCTCTCGGTTTTTGCCATCAGACTACGGAAGCGCTTACCAGATGGCAGCAGAGTGAAAAGATGATTACTGGGGTGGATGGAGTCCTTGATGATTTTAACAGCTCTGCTTTTGCAGCGTTTGAGGTAGATGTCCTGCAGAGAGGGAAGAGCAGACCCTGAGATGCGCTCAGCTAAGCGCACAACTCTCTGCAGGGCTTTGCAGTCTTGACTGGAGCTGTTCCCATACCACACTGAAATACACTGAGTCAATACACTTTCTATGGTTCCTGAATAGAAAGTTTTCAGGATTGCTGGTGAGACCCTGAATTTCCTCAGCTGTCGCAGAGGAAATGCAAGGCACCTGTTCTAAGACACTCAGATAAGAGGTCTGTGTTGTGGCAGGCTGGTCCTTACCGAGGGTATCCGTGGGGCATTAAAAAGCATTAAAAGTCATTAAATGGATTTTGCGAAAATTAAGGCCTTAAATGGCATTAAAAAGCATTACATTTTATTCCTACAGGCATTACATTTTTTAGATAGTTTTGAAGAAAAATAATACTACCAGTTTATATTGAATATAGCCTTCATAATTAATAACTTTGATTTGCTGTCGCAAAATATGTAAATTGGTATTCACACGTGGAACCAGTTTGGTAATTGCCTCCGGCCGGTGCAAAATTGCCGTGACGCCGTTTTGGACAGCGGAGGGCTTGGACCTGGAGACGGAAGGCTGAATCAGTGTTGCCAACTTAGCAACTTTTCAGACCCCTTTTCCAAGAAAGCGCACAAATATACTTATTAACCTGATTTAGCTTCCGAGACCCCCCGGTCCTGCCGCACGAGCGCAAGATTTTGCTTGCTTTCACCTCTCTCTGCGTCTGCTATTCAGTGAGTGGCTGAGAGGAGCAGCGCATTCAGTTGAGGATGTCAGAGAACAAATAAAATAGATACTATTGCTTCTAACCTGAGTGATCATTTTATGTGTTCATATAGTCAAAATCACAGCAAATGTCTTTATCTTATGTGTATTGTGATTTTGTCAGACAACGTCTCGATTATAAATCAGGATTTTAGCGCTGGTTTAACATGTCAGGGCTCGACACTAACGCTTGTCAATTAGTCCAGGATAAGTGTATTTTTTGAAGGGAAAGAGAATTTTACTTGCCCGGCTGGACAAGGACCTTTCAAAAAAAAAAAAAAAAAAAATGCGAGAATGACTGATTTTATTACATTTAGTTTAAGTGGCGATACATAATGGATAATAATAGGCTGTATAATGTAGTGACTATAACAAGGTTGCGCAGTTGAGGCTCGCACACCATCTCGAGGAGAAATGGAAACATGAGCGAAGCACACACAAAAAGAAACTCAAAATGTTGAGTTTTTATAACTTGATACAGTTAAGCAAAATCACATGACCAAGAATGCTGTTTTCCTAAACAGGCTACCATCACGATTAAAAACGTGACACTGATTTAATACAACAGTTCAGTTAACAAATAGTTCATATTAAGTCACTTACATTTTAGAAGGAACATTCACTGTTTTTGTTCTATTTTAGCAGCGAAAATTTCAAACAAAAATCACAGCAGAACCATAGCATAGCAACACTCAACCTGCATCCCAATGTGCATACTATCCACCCTATCCGCCCTAAATAGTACTGAATATTAATAATGTCACATACTATTTAGGATACTATAAGGCTCAGCCTTGTTTTCGTTACTAAATGATTCAGCGTTTTGAACAAATCGGTTGAGTCAAAGATTCAATGACCCATTTATTAACAACTGCCTCATTCTTGAATGAATCAGCCATTGGAATGAATTATTTGAATGAATGACTCACTTAAGACTTTTACTTGATGCCACCTACTGGTGGTTTAAATTTTTAAAAGAATAATTTTCCCCCCAATATTTCTTACAATCCCATAACATTATTTAATACAGCTTTATTTTTATTTTTTTAATGTAAATTTGTAAATGATTTAATTTGATTGGTAAAAGCCCTTAGTGTCTTATTCCAAATAAATTTATTGATCGAATTTAAGAATTTAAAATGAAAGATGAATCATACATTTCACATGAATCGTACAAGATGGGGGGGGGGTTCATTCATTAGTTGTGAATGACAAGGCTTAACAGGGCTCGACATTAAGCCTTGTCATTCACAACTAAAAGTGAATGACAAGGCTTAATGTCGAGCCCTGTATGTAGTCTTAATGGGCCGCGTTTCAGTCATCATTTCATATTGTCTGACAACAAAACCTGTATTAGAATATATTATGTGAGCAAAAAGGGTAGCACCAGAGAAGCAAACAAATCTAAAGGGCTGACACTTGGCAGAATGCGAATGCAACAGTGACATTCTAATTCTAATTGACGTACGACGTCATCTATCGACATTTAGCGACAAACATATATATGGCATTAAAAAATAAAAAAACATTTGGCTGGGCAAAAATCTGTTTGATACTGTTTTTCTTAGTTTTCCTAGATAAGAAACACATTTTAAATGTGTATATCTGCTAAACTGAAATTTGTCTATGTTTAGTAGTTCACTAGCATCAGTTGTGTGTTCTGAAAAGACGAGACAAAGTCCTTGCTTGTTTTTTAATCCAATTTAAATGTAAATGTTCATGTTCCATTTTATTGTTTCATCAAGTTTTACTACAGTAAATTTTAAATCATTATATTTTAATCATCTTTTGTCATGCTTTAAATAAGTAGACTTTTGATGTTAACTTACATACCAAAGCACATGTAAATATCTTCATTTTAGTTTTAACTGTAGTTTGCTGTTTGATAATACATTGAAAGTTAATATATTTTTAATGTATTAAATTGCAGCTTCATCATTAAAATAGAGCACTTTAAGTACATTTTAGAAGTTTTTTTTTTTTTACCTGGGTATTTCAAATACAATAGAAGTAATTATGAGATATATTATATAAGTCCTAAATAACAGGGTCAAAAAACACCCTTAAGCCCAGCTAACTGCATGTAATATAAATTTAAAATATAATACCTGTTCATTTCATTGTAAATAACATGCAATTAAGTATTCAGTTTGCCTTTAGGTATATATTTTTTAAGTATTATTTCCTTAATAAGTACTCTCTTTTAAAAAAAAAAAAAAAACATTATAAAGTGTACTTCTTTTTCACAATAACTCAAAGATAGATAAATTACACATGGAATAAAAGCTACAAAACTCAATTTCTGAATTCTATGTTTTTATAAACAATTTAAAAGCAAATTCTCCTACACCCCCCCATCCCCCACAGTGAAATATTGTTAAGCCTTTTCCTAAGCCAATTCACCTCCTCCAATCATACACAAAATACATCAAATCCCACCAGATGGTAAGTGTGATAGAAACTGACCCACATGCTGTATACCAAGGCAAATTTGAAGGCATCTTGCTGTTCCAGCCCACAGCAGTGTGTTGATTATAATTCAGCTAATTTCT
This sequence comes from Anabarilius grahami, assembly GCA_003731715.1. Taxonomy (NCBI): domain Eukaryota; kingdom Metazoa; phylum Chordata; class Actinopteri; order Cypriniformes; family Xenocyprididae; genus Anabarilius; species Anabarilius grahami. The sequence continues at coordinate 3,352,145 of RJVU01018862.1, forward strand.
GAAAGGGTTTAAAGTCAAATCTGGCCAAATAAACTGAACTGATATTCAGTATAGTTAATCATGACTTTGAATTTTTTTATAAGGTTTTTCAATCAGTCAAAGTCTCCAGGCAAATGTTATTTATAATCTCAGTAAAAAAGGAATTTCTAATATCTCTTTTTTTCAAAGGTGGTCCTACATAAAGTTCCATTTTGTCAATATGCAAAATACCATCCACTGTACATTAAATTTATTGGACCAGCTGCTTGGGTGACTCAATGTGAGCAAGATGTATGTCAAATGACACACAACATGATGAACTACACCACTGTAAATGCTATGAAAGTTCAGCGGTGCATACATAATGGGACACCATTTACAATTTTAACAGACATTAATGGCATCCAATTAGTATGTATCTGCCTGTACAATTTAGCCAGGATCATCTCTTAGTATGCGATCTCACTTTTCTCCCCAGGTTGGCCGTTTGGAAGCATGGTCTGCAAAATGAGCGGTATGGTCCAGGGAATATCAGTCTCAGCCTCTGTTTTCACCTTGGTTGCCATAGCGGTTGACAGGTAATGTCATGGTTATATCACCTTCTCCCTCAGCTCAGGCATTAATGATGCAATGTCAAAAGATCATATGACATAGAATGACAGTTGCTATTTCAAAAATATTTAAATAGCATTTGAGATTGAATATTTAAAGCAATTGTTTTTTTAACCTTTGTAACTCAAAGGCCCCTTGTTATCCAACACAATATAAAGGCTATTTCTATTGTAATTATGATGAAGCTGCTTGTTCTCAAACTTTTTTGTTTTGTGATGTATTAAATAAATAAAAATAATATGAATCATTTTGTAATTTGTGATTTTATGTGTGTGTGAGTGTGTGTATGTGTTTTTATTTAGCATTTTATAGCACCACAAGAATAGTGTTAAATTCTTTGGATATATTAATAATATTGTCTTCATTTAGATACTTTTAAGATATCCTGCTGCCCTCTTGGAAGTTTGCTAAAACCTTCTGTTTGAATTACTGATTTAAAGGCATATGTTAACATTTGGCCTCATATTTAAAACATGATCAAAAAAGGTTATGCCGTTCATAAAATAATTTTTACTTAAATTTTTAAAAGATTTAAACAGATTTACACAGAAATTCAGCTCAAGTGTTTCATGAATGATGCCTGTTGATTTTAAAATTAATTGGGCTGTAGGTAAGATATAGTTGAGTGCGGAAGTTTACATACCCCTTGCAGAATTTACAAAAATGTTAATCGTTTTAACAAAATTAGAAGGATCATAAAAATTACATGTTATTTTCTATTTAGTACTGTCTTGAATAAGCTATTTCACATAACATATGTTCACAAAATAGCTGCATTTATAAAAATGACCCAGTTCAATATGTGCATATTTGAACCCTTTCCAACAATGACTGTATGATTTTGAGATCCGTCTTTTCACACTGAGGACAATTGAGGGACTCAAACACAACTATTTAAAAAGTTTCAAACATTTACTGATGCTCCAGAAGGAAATGCAATGTGATCATCAAGAAGATGTGCAAGTTTTTCTTATTTTGTTTAAAGATCATATTTTTTCAGTATAATAGTACTGCCCTTTGGAAGCTAAAGAAGATGCTTACATGTTTCCCAGAAGACAAAAAAAGTACTATTTATCCTGTTTATTCAGGTTTCAAAAAGTTTACATCCCCGGCTCTTAATGCATCGTGTTTCCTTCTGAAGCATCAGTGAATGTTTGAACCTTTTTTAATAGTTGAGTTTGAGTCCCTCAGTTGTTCTCAGTGTGAAAAGATGGACCTCAAAATCATTCAGTCACTAAAGGGTTCAATATGCAGAAGATGCTGTAAAATCAAAGAATCTGCAGGACCTGAAGGATTTTTCTGAAGAACAGAGTTCAGTTTAACTGCTCAGGAAAAACAAGGGACTCATGAACAACCATCACAAAACAAAAAAACGTGGATCATCCAGGTAACCACACACAGTATTAAGAATCACGGGAATGTAAACTTTTTATAAATTCAGCTATTTTTTTTCTTGTGGACTATATGTAAACATCTGTTATGTGAAATAGGGACAGTAAATAAAAAATAACATGCAATTTTTATGATCCTTCTTATTTTGTTAAAACGATTGATATTTTATGTAAATGGGGTATGTAAACATTCAAGCTCAACTGTATTACCTCTTTGTTGATCATGAAATTCTCACTGAATGAACCTAATGTGGCACATAATGGTATAGCTTGATATTTGGTGAATCTGATAAGGACAAGCACCATGGCATTCTGTGTTGTGTCTTAGTCCACTGGAAGGTCCAGACTGTGTCCAGACTGTTCTTGGATTGGTTCTGTTCCTTTAGATTGGACAGCTGAGATTCCATGCCCACCTGATGTCATTGTTATATCATCACAACATGGGGCCTTTGGGGGAAGCAGTGAAATGAAAACAATCACTGTTGGATTGAGTGTCTGTTTGTGTGTGTGTGTGTGTGTGTTATCGCTGTAGTGCATCTGTTCCTGCTTAATACTACCAGACGGTGAATCAGAGTGTTATATTAACCCTGATCTCCTCTTACATTTTTACGCATGGAATCACATTTAATTACGTGTTAAGTAGTCATCTGAGGTCATGTTTTACACTTTCGGTGTATGTTTCCTGTCTATATGATTACTTCACTGCAGCATAGTAGCCTAGTTTGAAATTGATTGTTCTGGCTATCAGTATAGTGTAGATATCTATTTACAGACAGTAAGGCATTATAACACATACTTCATAATACACCACAGAGTTGTATTGGCTGTAAATTGGCTGCATGTAGAACTGCTTCAAATACATCCATTACTAAGTAGTGCATAAAATCAATTATACAGCCATTAAAGCAAACTCTAGTCTAGTCTGACCTCAGTTTTCATGTTTTTATTCTGACTATTACTATGAAATGTGGACGTAAAGATGTATTGTATAAATCACTGGCAAATTGATTTCATGGCCAATGTGCCTCACATGTAAATATGAAACTAGTCAGAATTTCTTTGAAGGTTAAAAAGTCAGTTATTCAAAACCAATCTGCATAATTTTGGTTTGTAATATTTCTTTTTTTTTTTATCAACTAGCAATGTAGCACAAAATAATGGTATTGCAATATGGGTAATACTGCATTGAAGCATATACATGTGTGCCGTAAACAGAGTGCACTGCGTATAGTGAAGTGACATAGTGAAGTGACATGTGACATGTGGCCAAGTAAGGTGACCCATACTCGGAATTTGTGCTCTGCATTTAACCCATCCAAGTGCACACACACAGCAGTGAACACACACACCGTGAACACACACCCGGAGCAGTGGGCAGCCATTGCTGCGGCGCCCGGGGAGCAGTTGGGGGTACGGTGTCTTGCTCAAGGGTCTCACCTCAGTCGTGGTATTGAAGGTGGGGAGAGCGCTGGACATTCACTCTCCTCACCGACAATCCCTGCCGAACCTGAGACTCGAACCCATGACCTTTGGGTTACAAGTCCGACTCTCTATCCATTAGGCCACGACTGCCCTTATACAAGTCCGACTCTCAAGTCCGACTCTCAAGTCCGTTACAAGTCCGACTCTCTATCCATTAGGCCACGAATGCCGTATAATATAACAATATAACAAAACTAACAATAGGTTGTGCTTTCTGGCACAGCATGCAGAAGTACATTTGCTATGGCATAGAAAATATATGTAAATGTTCCAGGTCTGCAGAGGAGGATGTGTTATATGCTGTATACAAGGTATTCATGGAAAGTACTCCCACATATCACTAGAAGAGCCTGGAAGGCATGCATTTAGGCACTTAATACTGTGTACTTATGTAGTGTTGATTGATTTGTATCCTACCCAGTATTTATTTAGATAGTTTGGGGAAAAAACAAGGGTACACAGAGGGCATCAGACTTATTTCAAATTGCTTTTTATATTTGTTGTCTATTCTGCAGATAATAACAGTTTACAATGACAGTCACTAGGTGCATAAAGCTTGGGTGCACCAAGAAGATTGCTGTAAAATATCAGTTTTTTAAATGCTGTCACATTCAAGAATTGTTTTAAGCTTTTGTACAAAGTTTCCACATCAGTTACTTTTCCACATTAGAGATATTGTTAATATATCTCATTTTGTTTTGTTTTGTTTCTTTTAAGGAAGTGTCTTTTTAAAGAGGGGTCTTCACAGAAGTGCATCTCTAAAGCATCAAATTAGTATTTATCCTTCATTTTGAACGTTTTTTTACACTATTTAACACTATTTGGCTGACCTCTGTTGCGGGTCAGCAGACTTGATTTAGAAGGGCAATGCAGGACCTGAGGGAGAGCAATGACTTATTATCATTAGACTATGTAAATATGAATTTATGTTAGATGGAAATCCTAGTTGTAGTGAGGTTGGATGAAAATATGCTTTAAATCGCCAATAAGCTTTATAAAATGCTTATTTTACCTACTCAGTCTACTAAATGTAATGAACTGAATATAAATTTCCATGCATTTAACCGGATTCAGCACAGCCTTCTCGCCTAGTGTGTCTGTAGAAGTCCTGGAAAGTGTATGACTATAAAATGCAGACTATATATATATATATATATATACAACAGTTATTTCTGGTTCTCGAATCTGATTGGCTGAGAGCCGTTCAATATTCTCCCAGTATCAGCACTGGTACCATTTCAATGCTTGTATTACTCCGCTTGCAGCGACTGTCATGGCAGTCAAGCGAATCTACCATATTTTTTTTTATATATCACAAACTCAAATTTCCAAGAAAAAAGTCAGAATTGCTAGATGTTAACTCCAAATTTGGAGTACTCGGAATGTGATATACATTAATAAGCATATAGTGTTAGTTCTGGCAAGTCACGTTAGTCAAGCTCATATCAGCTGACACTCAGCAGATTCACATTGACCTATAGTAATAAGACGCCTATCACCGCATTCATATATATATGGTCCATTCAGTATTATCAGCAGCTTTAGCGCATTGCTCAGGAGCTAATTACCCTCCTCCATCCCCAGCTCCTTTTTTGTCCAGTCAGGACTTGCCCTTCTGATATTTCTTTTGATCAAACAGATTCTTCAATTACGTTGTTACATTAATTATTGTCATTAAGAAAATTAATGATATTGCAATACTTGGTTCTGTTCTGTTTACCCTAAAGGGGGGTTATCACTGCTCTCCCTGCTCTTATCCATGCTAGGCTGCATGGATGGGCAGTGAATTTTGACTCAGAACAGAACCATACTGCCAGTCTAAACTGTATGATAATTGCCAGTTATATTTGATGATAGTGATCCTGACAGAAATAAATCACAATTACCATTTGTATATTTTTTTATTCCATGGTGGAAATGGGCTTTTGTTAGTTAAATAGTGGAGCAGAGACAACTATAAATGGGTTATTGTAGTCAATCATACTAAAAATCTATAGTCAAAAACAAACATTCTGGGCTGTAGAAACCTTTTTCTGATCAAAATGATTCAGAAAGGACTATTAACCAAGACGTATTAAGTTGGGAGAACAGGAGATGAGAGCAAAAATATTTTTTTGAAATTCTGTCATCCCGTTCATCCTTAAATATACTGGATAGAAGAAACTATAGCCTCAGTCATTAGTGTTCAGTGTGACTGCATAACAAGATAAAATATTTATTAAACACCTTTGTTTAAAACAGCTGTTTCTTCATAGAGCAGTTAAATGCTTAACCTGCTGCCTGTTGTTGTCTTTTGCAGATTCAGATGTATCGTGTATCCCTTCAAGCAAAAACTGACAATATCAACAGCCACCCTCATTATTGTGATAATCTGGGTCCTGGCAGTCTCCATCATGTGCCCCTCTGGCGTCATGCTTCAGGTGACTAAAGAACAAACCATTCGCGTGTTCCTGGGAGATGGTAACCGAACGAGCCCTTTCTACTGGTGCAGGGAAAACTGGCCCAACCAGGAGATGAGGAAGATCTACACAACTGTCCTGTTTGCCAACATTTACCTAGCTCCTCTGTCCCTCATAGTGATCATGTATGCAAGGATTGGGATCACTCTGTTTAAAACGGCTATGCCGGCGGGGGCCAAACCTGGCCACGATAACCGTCACTCTGTGTCAAAGAAAAAACAAAGAGTGATCAAAATGCTCCTCGTCGTGGCCTTGCTCTTCATCTTGTCCTGGTTGCCTCTGTGGACGCTGATGATGCTAACAGACTATGTTAAACTTACTGAACATCAGTACAGGATTATTAACATCTACATTTACCCTTTTGCCCACTGGCTAGCCTTTTTCAACAGCAGTGTCAACCCAATAATTTACGGGTTCTTCAATGAGAACTTCCGCCGTGGATTTCAGGCCATCTTTAAGTTCGGCCTGTGTCCTGTCGGTGGTCAACATCGGACCTATTCTAACAGGTTGCAGGGTAATTCTGTGCAGCCGGTAAACCTGCAGCCCTCCACAGAGCCCATCTCTCTTAATAGCCTGGAGAACAACAGCTCGAGGAGGATGAACCACGTCAACGAGCAAGACTTAGTGATGGAAGATTTGGAGAAAGTGTCTGAATGCAGTATGGAAGGAGCTTCTCTTTAGGGGTTTCATAGAGATGAATAATAATGTGGCAGTGTTTTTTAGATGACAATGATGTAGGCTACCTAATAGGCTCATTACATCTCAAATTGAAGACTATTATTTAATAAAACATTTTTAAAATGACATTGTTAACATTATATAATTGTGTATAAAATGGATTTTACTTACTTTTTTCTTTTGAACGGTCATTTGCTGCTAACATGAATGTACTTTCTGGCACATCTGGTAGTTTATCAACTGTAGTCTTGTAAACATTGCAATTTGTAAAGATAAAATCAGTTTAAAAAAAACTAAGATTATTGTAAAATTATGTATATATATAATATATATATACACACAATCATTTTGTATATTCACGACTGTACTGATGTAAACATCTGGGATTTTACAGTAAATCATTTTTTTTATTTATTTAATTTTATATGCAATCTGAAAGTATCAGAACTGCCATAATCCAGAATCGTTAATTGTTTCTGGATTACAATATGGGATTTAAGGCACAGCACTTGCATCATAATACTAAAATTAAACATACCTCATTTGTGACCGATCCCTCTAAATGCTGGAATAAATTTCAGTGGGAGTTTTTTTTTTTTTTTTGGAGACAATGGACCATAAGTTTTTAACTCGTGCCAAAACAGGGTAAAATGAGCCTTGATGGAGATTTATCTGATTGTTTACCACACAACGTGTAGTAACCCTGTTCATCAGTGTTCACTGACTGTTTGTTAAATTGTTTTTCATAGACAGAAGTAGGCTTTGTATGGGCATCAATAATATTAAGATGCTCATGAGTCTGGATGTACGTAACACTGTGATTCACTGGCCTAAATCTAATTTATTCTTTCTTTCTCCCCATGTTTGTCATCTGTGCCAAAACCATTCATCATTTAGTTATTCATTACTATTTTCCACTCTCTCTTTTTGTATGTTGAATAACACCACCTACTTGTGGGTTTCCTGTCAGGGTTTTCAAATTTAGTTTTTAACTACCCCATCCTTCGGCCTACATTCTCTTGGGACAGCTTCACAAAACAATCTGTAGTGAGTCGGACTGAAATCTCTTTAAAGATAAACCTCAGCTCTCTTTTAAGATCATTCAGAAGGATATACAGAGCAAAAGCCAGGACAAGCACAAGGTTTGGGAATAATTGTTTCTGTCTGTCCTACTTTGTACTTGTTATTCACCATGATTTAGAATGACAGAACAGGCTGTTTTTGCAGATCAGTTTCAATAAATCTTTTATCAAGTATTAATAAATATATATATTTTTCAAACTGGGAAGGATGTTCTGAAAGTTGTAGTAAGACTTTTTACTTATTTTGTATCTCTGTCATATTTGCATACCCACTCCAGTTTGCTTTGGTGAAGTTCCAGAATATATGCCAGTGTTAGTTTATTCCAGTTTTATTTCTTTTTCTTTTTTTACCTTCACCCTGAATGAATGAATGTCCTACATTCAGTGTGAATGTCAGCAGAAACATCTTTTCTCCCCCTCAAATAGAGCAAAACATTTCCTTTTCCTAGACTATTTTCATTCAAATATTGTGACAGGAGTTTGTTGGATTACTTATTTGAACCATTAAAGATGTCCAAAAATACCTACAAACAGAGGATTTGTCCTCAAGTAATTCTACAGTCTGTTGTCGGCAGTAGATTAAATCTATCGGCAGTCAGAGCTGTGTTTTTGTGATTATCATAGCAGATGGGAGATGAGTATGTTAATTCTGCCCTCTTCTTGACAGCAGACACTACATAAACCAATGCAATCTCAACATGATTAAAGCAGCAACACCGCTGTGAAGTGAGATCGAAAATTAGCCGAAGGAATGTGATAGAAACAGACAGAATACATAAAGAAAAAGATGTCTGTGATTACAAGGTGACTCTGACTTTATGGACTCTCCAGGTCTGTCACATATTATTGCAAGATTAGACATGGACACATTTCTTGAAGAAACATTTATTTTTCTTTCACTGTTTACTGAACATGCTGTTTATGAAGAACAGAGTACTTACTGTGAAACTTAATTTGTGTATTTCTAATGATGTATTTGCAAAAGCAATGCTGTAAACTGTTGATATTTAAGGCTTTGTGAATCTTGTTATATTAGTGTTGGCTACATGCTAATAGTGAGTGCAATTGTTTCAAAAGTGATCGTGACTGACTCATTTTGATTTTATAAATGCACTTTGCAACAAGGAGTAAAGCAATCTGTGTTCAGGGTTACCTTTTGGATATGGACTAAAAGCAGTTTGTCCATCAGAGTGCTGTTTATATTGTGGAGATGCCATCATGCTTTGGTGTAGATTAATAGAGCAGTGGTACTTAATTGCTTTTTTTAATTTGATTTTTCTTTTCTTTTTACACTGAAAAAAGAAAATAAAAGTCTTGTTTTCCAGTACAAATATATAAACATTCTTAAATCAAGATACATTTACTTGAGAAGCAAAATGACATAAGATATTAAGGCTTGTTTTCTGCAAAATGTATCAAAATTAAGTGAGTTTTTTTTTTAATTATTTGCTTTGGTACTATTTTCACAAGGTGTATATTTTCAAAACTCCAAACTGATCACACTTGTAACACAGCTAGTCATTCTTTCAAAACCTGATCTCATGCTTTCATTCTAGTTGTAAATATTTTCATTCTACATAATCATTGTTTCAAAACACAAGATCATTGTGATATGTAATGAGAACATTTGGTTTAACCACCGAAACACAACAGTATGATCTTCTTTCAATTTAGTACTTTTAACAATCACTTCATTCAAAAGCAAACAATGCAAGATACATGTTTCAAATCACCCTTGTTGCTGAAATAATTACAGTTAAACAGGCTACAGATGCCACATTAGAAAATACACTTACATTACCTAAATTACATAATTGACATAAAATCCATAATGTTTGTAATAGCATGTATTCAGTGTGTTATCAAAATGTGTGATGAAGTTATGAAACGGTCATGAGGTTTTGTGCTAGAACAGAGTTTGCTGCCAATACGGTAAATGTTCTAACTGTATATGACTGAATCTATACTGTAGTTGATCTTTACAGATGAAGGGTGAGTTATAGTAATGTGGCAGTCTCTACCATGGTAATGCCTCTTGTGTCACATGGCATACAATGTAAAATGATGTTGGTTTTCCATGTTTTATGGGGACTTTCCATAGACATAATGATTTTTATACTATAGAAACGCTATATTCTATCCCCTACCCATAAACCTACCCCTCACAGAAAACTTTATGCATTTTCACATTTTATAAAAATTTCAGATTTATAAGCTGTTTTTCTCATGGGGACCAAAAAAAAAAAAAGTCCAAACAAGGTCTAAATCACTTTTATTACCATCCTTGTTGGGACATGTGGTTCACAACGCTGTGTTTACCAGGACCACAGACACAGACACACACACACACACACACTTTGAAAATTGTGGTTATCATCTAAGATAAATTGCTTATAATGTGAAAAGAATTCATTACATTTGGTTATCCATATCGTAAATTGCAAATATGTTCTATGAAACTATGTCTATAGAATCAATATCTATAGAAATCTATAGGTATACCAAATGATTAATTGATTAACCATTAAGTTCAGTTGGATTTAATAATAGACAAATGTATTAAACTGATTGAAAAGAGATGCAAATCAAAAGTTTGATAGTAACAGCATAATGAAAGGCAGTAACTGTGAATGAAACATTTATATAGATGAAACATTTATTTTGTGTTTTGAAAATGATACTGTGATTTTGTGTATTGTTCTAACACAATTGAAAACATGCTGAAATGTCTGAAAAAAGTACACATTTGATGATCTGTTGTGATATTAGTACTAAGAGTTTTGAAAATTTACCAATTACTTGTAAAAATTGCACCAAAGCAATTTTAAAAAATCTGTAAAACAAGAAAATGGGGTCAGAAAAAAATTATTCAAAGGGAAAACAAGATTATTTTTCTGACCCCACTAGCAGATTTTTTTCTTTCTTGTTTTAAGCATAAACTCACTAAATAGAGATACTTTTTTTCCCAAAAAACAAAACTTAATATCTTATGTCATTTTGCTTCTCAAGTAAATGTATACTGATTTAAGAATGTTCAGATATTTGTACTGGAAAATAAGAAAAATACTAAGAAAGAAAATCATTTTTGCAGTGTACATCATTGCACCAAATATGGCTTTAAATGTCCTTCACTGGTGCATCATGTAAAAATATCGCAATGTCCTTATGCTTTTCGGGTTTAATTTTGAGTTGATGTCTTGACGTTTCCTTTTCCTGAATGGGATTAAATGTTGCAAATCATTCTTTATAGGGGCAAGATAAGCCTCCAGACTTTTATGTCTTGAGGTATACAGCGTTTCAATGAAAAGCAAGACGTGTCTGATCAAACTGCCGTTTGATTCATCATGGATCTATTCACACTGAACTTTCTGCTGTAACCAATGAGGGAGCAGAGATCTGCTCTTGGTAATGTAATCAGGCATTGCCTGGCCTAGGGCTTTGTTCCAGCAGTGCCTCTGACGTCGCTGGAGACAGAACAATTCTGGCAATGATTCAACCTGCTGTGCTTTCAGTTCCCAATGAATGCATAGCACTGGTGCAAATCTAGTGATGTGTGAATACGATGTTCCAAGTAGCGAGACAAAAACTGTCACAAAGAGTGAAATCAGAATATGAATAGGAGGTTGGGGTGAATGATGAATTAATTTAGGTCATCGATGAGGAACTTGAGAAATGACTCATCATACTTACAATTTTAATGTAATGTGTTAGTGATGTAGACGTGATGTGGTCACAACTCTGAGTGCCATTGAGGCAAGACAATTTGTCATGATCCAGTCACTGACCTTAACTGCATGTGTAACATATTCATCATGTGCAAAACGATGTTGGCCAAAACGATGACACTGTTGAAAAGGACATCAATCTTACAGACCTGTTATTGTGGCAACATTTTAAAATTGAGGAAAGTGAATAAAACAAAATGACTGTACTTATATTGTTACGTTTGTTTTCAGTGATCGTTGTTATTTGTCAGAATGGAGTCCAAGGCTTGCGAGTTTCAGAACCATGTAAAACAAACATCATGTGCTCAGGGTAATAAATCAATGTGAAAGGGCTTGAACACAAGTCTATTCTTCATTTGCATCTGTGTGCTGAGTGTCACTAATGTGATGCTCATTTTTGTCTGGATCCAATTTCTTATGTTAATACATCAACAATGCCATTCATGACTTGAATTCACATCATCTATGAGCATGCTTTTAATTTCTGAAATAAAATTCAGAATTTTGGGAGCATAAATTAAAAAAAAAATGTCAAGGTGATACAACTTCTAAAATCATGTTGGAAAAAATATCTTATTAAAAGGATGAAATTCTTGACAAGAAAAAGTAAGTTGTTTGGCACAATCTTTAATTTTCATGGCTTAGAAGAAGAAAAACAGTTAAGAAGTTTGTCTAAAAAATAAATATTTGAAAAGGTGTCATGTGGTGAGACCAATATCAGGGCATTGAACAGCATTAAAAAGATGATGATAGCCAGGATCAAGTCAATTAAATAATTTGACCTTTTTATGACAAGGTAAGGTTAGTTGTCGTGTCATGTGATCCATCCATCCATCCATCAATCCATCCATCCATTCTCTAAACCAATTTTTCAACAGCACTTTGAATAACTTTCAAAACTTTTTCCTTTTCTTTATCTTAAACACATAATTGTCACTGACTCTTGTAAAAAGATGAATTTTGGTATTAAAGGGTTAGTTCACCCAAAAATGAAATTTCTGTCGTTAATTACTCACCTTCATGTTGTCTCAAACCCGTAAGACCTTTGTTTGTCCTCAGAACACAAATTAAGATATTTTTTTGATGAAATCCGAGGGTATCTGATCCAAACATAAGCAGCAATGATACTGAATATGTTGAGGTCCAGAAGGATATTAAAAGACATTGAAAAAACGGTCAACATGACTACAGTGGTTCAACTTTAATATTATAAAGCGACAAGAATACTTTTTGTGCAAAAAAACTTAACAAAATAATGACTTTTTCAACAATATCTCATGATGGCGATTTCAAAGCACTGCTTCATGAAGCTTCAAAGCTTTATGAATCTTTTGTTTTGATTCAGTAGTTCAGAGCGTGTATCAAACTGCCAAAGTCACGTGAACCACTGAAATTTCAAAAGACTTATGACATAACGATGCCACGTTTAATGGAATCATGTGACTTTGGGGCTCCGAACCACTGATTCGAAACAAAAGATTCGCAAAGCTTCAAAGCTTCATGAAGCAGTGTTTTGAAATCGCCCATCACTAGATATTGCTGAATAAAGTCGCTATTTTGTTATTTTTGGCGCACAAAAAGTATTCTTGTTGCTTTATAATATTAAGGTTGAACCACTGTAGTCACATGAAGTGTTTTAAATATGTCTTTTAATACCCTTCTGGACCTCAAAAGATGCAGTGTCATTGCTGCTTATGTTTGGATCAGATACCCTCGGATTTCATCAAAAATATCTTAATTTGTGTTCTGAGGACAAATGAAGGTCTTATGGGTTTGGGACAACATGAGGGTGAGTAATTAATGACGGAAATTTCATTTTTGGGTGGACTAACCCTTTAAATAAGATAACTGAATAGGCAAACACTGAAAGATGAATCGGCATAAAAGCACAGTTCTATTTTTTTGAGTGTTTGCAGGAAGGATGTCAAAAGCAGATGAATGAATTGAATGAATGAATGAATGAATTGCATGAATTTTTCTTAATGAGCTAAGAGCTTTGCACCCGCATGACACTGCAAAACATTCTCAGACATGTCTAAGATGGAGTTGTTGTTCTCTTAAAGCCATGTTAACCAGATCATCATCTTTTGTCACTGTACAAAAACTATAGAGCTGAAATCAAAAGAGATCACAAAAGAATGAAAGAGACACGCTTACTCATTGTAAAATGTTGTCAGTGATGTTATGTGACCCCAGCATGTCCCCATTGGTTTTTTGTGCTCAATCACCTTTTAAATCCACAGTTAAAGTCTTTGTATGCCAGAAGTTGCATTCAAATGATTACAATCTAGTACACTTACAAGAATGAAGAAACACTCCAGGTATTATGGAAATCTAACAAAAGGTTTATTCATTCAGAACTGATTGCATCTTTTCTTTTAAACAGCAAGCTGAATATGTTTTGGGCACATGAAGCCTGAAGTGTACACTATATTTTACCTCTGAAAATCCCTTTCTATAGTCTAAATCCAGCATGAACAGGCTTATCTCCTGCTTTAGTCCCACTTGGTTGCAGAGTGTCAAAGCCTGTTAGGGTTCTGGTTGTGGTCATTTAGACAACAAAGAAGCCAGCGCTCTGAAATCTTGGCCTTGGACCGTTTTTTCTGCTGAATAGCTGCAGGAGGAAGCGGCTATGGTATCCATCAAACGTTTCCTCTGCAGGCTGCTCCACTGATCTCTCATGAGATTATTAAAACCTTGACAGAGTAATTGGTTGTGGAATCAGAAGAAAGAAGAATTTGGTGCATAACAAATCAAATTCTCCTTTGTATGCGCAAAATAGTTAAAACAAGAGTAATAAGACATTGTGTCTTTCACTAAATGCTTTTAATTAGGGCACGAAGAATATTACATTAAGACGCAGGACAGATGACCATAAGCACAGTTATTGTTCAATTCTGAAAAAAAGATTTTACCATCTGATTCTCATTCTATTCTACTATCTCATCTTTGAAGCCTCAAGAGCTTTATTCAGGCTACGACAACAATGGAGTTAGCATATTTAGTATAATCACCAGGAAGAGCATCAGTCTTGTTGAAAAAACGAATCAGAGACAAGTTAAAGGTGTAGTTCTGTCATTATTTACTCTCCCTCATGTCTTCTGAAACCATAATGATCTTCTTTCTTCCATTAAAAGGGCTTATTTATTGCAGAATGTCTATGACGCTCTTTTCAGTACACTGAAAGCGAATGGCTGTCAGAAATGAATAACTTACATTTCGATCTGTTCCTCACACAAAGCTACTGTATCATTTGTCTTGAGATATAGCACATGAGTTTGGACTATGATGCTTTTATGGTTCTTTTTTGTCTGTTTGGAGCTTGATAGACCCTAGTTCCAATCCATTTTCAGTTTTCAATTTGTGTAGCTTTTTTTTTTTTTCTTTTGCAATACACATTGTTCCAAACAGCATTACAGAAATAGAAAATACAAAAACAAGGTGCCTTACAACCCCCGCTCAGTGATCAGTCAAAGGAAACCATGGCAGGAAAGAAATTCATATGAGGTTTAAGCAGAAGATAAAGAAACCTTGCTAGGATGCAAGACTAGGGAAGACTAGGGAATCTAGGGAAGCCCATCTCCTCAGGCCAACACCAGACATTGTTAACTTTTAATGAAATTTTAAAGGAGACCTATTCACTTTTACATGGTGTTTGAACATAATCACTTTTACATGGTGTTTTGGCAGTGTTACAACCACCCTATAATTAAAAATACAACCACTCCTTTTATTAATCCCCATAAATCATAAGCAGTGTCTCATAACAAGCCGTTTGAAGATTCTGTACAAAGGGATGTCACTTTGTACAGGCAACTACTGCTGACCGTCACTGCAGTATTAGCATAGACCCCGTCCTGAGCGAGTCGTACACAGACTGCCACTGTCTCGACGGCAGATTGTCTCAGAAGCCCCAGGTGAAAAAAAAGTAAATTTCTTTAATGCACCTAAAGTGCTCTATTTTCGTGCACTAATTTTGTACTTAATATACTAAACATTCTTCTTTAGTACTTCTTAATATAATCTTAAGAACATCTAAGTGTACTGAATTTTGTAATTTTAGACACCATGAAATATGAACTAAAATGTGCTTTTAATATACAGTACTATCTCTGTATTTAAAAAAATTATTTAGATACTACTTATGATACATTTTAACCCATAGTGCACTATGAGTGGTAACTAAATATATATTTTTATATATATATACTAAATATATACTCTCCATAGGCCTAATGGTTTTTATACTGTACAAACTGTACATTCTATCCCCCTACACTACCCCTACTCCTAAACCTACCCATCACAGAAAACTGTCTGCATTTTTTGAATTTAAAAACAAAACAAAACAGTAGTTTAGTATGTTTTTAAGCCATTTGGTTTACGAGGACACAGGAAGTATCCTCATAACCATGTTTACGTTGTTATACCCATGTCATTATACACATTTGTGTCCTCATAAACCATGTATACAAGAACACACACACACACAATCTTTTGAAAAATATTCACTGCTGTTTTCCATACAATAATCATGTCCAATTCTATACAAAACATGGCCATATCTGCATGTAACCATCATTAATACTGTATGATTGGATTGCATCTGTTCAAATCAATGTTTGTGCATGCTTGTGTACACGTTAATTTGCTTGAATACATTTGTTTAAATACGTGCCAGCTAGAGATCAAATGTTTAAAAATATAAATATATTATATTATAAATATAAAAATCATTATGTCTATGGAATGTCCCCATAAAACAGAAACCCAACAGCATGTGTGTGTGTGTGTGTGTGTGTGTGCGTGCATGTTTTTGTGACATATCAGGACACAAATGTGTATAATGACATAGGTATTACAAAAAGAGGTGGCTTATGAGGACATTACCCATGTCCCCACTTTTCAAAATTCTTATAAATCATACAGAATGAGTTTTTGTGAGAAAGTAAAAGTGTGCACAGTTTCCTGTGATGGGTAGGTTTAGGGGTAGGGGTAGTGTAGGGGGATAGAAAATACAGTTTGTACAGAATAAAAACCATTACACCTAACATAAAACAAACGTATGTGAGTGTGTGTGTGTTCTTGTATATATGGTTTATGAGGACACAAATGTGTATAATGGCATGGGTATTACAATGTAAACATGGTTTAGGGGTAGGATTAGGGTTAGGGGATAGAATATACAGTTTGTACAGTATAAAAATCATTATGTCAATAGAAAGTCCCCATAAAACATGAAAACCAAACGTGTGTGTGTGTGTGTGTGTGTTCAGTGGATATAGGGGTGGAACAACTTGAAGGTGAGTAGGCCTACATGATTCATTTTTTAAGCGAACTATTCCTTTAAAGAGGCATGAGAAATCCTATTTGCCTTGATCTTTTAACATATAAGAGGTCTTTTTACCATTAAAACAAACAAATGTCCTTCTCATTATAAATAAAACATTTATTTAATTAAGCTCCAAAAACTGTTTGTTTGGATATTGTGGGAAGTCCATGTCAAGACCCTTTTATGTCACTGATTAACTTTTTTTAATTTGTTCATGTCATTATCTCTTTGTGGCATTGCAAACAGTTCCCTTTATTTTACATGCATCTAACACAAAGATGTATGCATTAAAGAACTAAAATGCCCCTCACGTAACTGTTTGAATAAACATTAGAAGTTCATTATATGATTCAGAGTTAATTAATTATCTCGGTTTATCTTAGGAGCTTGTGTAATGTAAAGAGCAGCAGAGGACAAGGTCAAGTTCTCTTCTATCATCCCACACACTTGATAAAGATGTGGCACAAGAAACTGCTCAGAATGGATACCTTTTAATTGATGAGGGTTAAAAGCTATTATACAAAGAACATGAAAATGCAGGGTTTTTACAAGACTGATACTACAAAACATATTAGACTCAAAGAGATGGTTCACCCAAAAATGACCATTCTTTCATTATTTACTCACCCTCATGTCTTTCCAAACCTAAATGACTTATTTATTTTGCTGAAAACACACACACGTTTGTTTTTGTGAATTGTGGGACATTCCATAGGCGTAATGGTTTTTATTCTGTACAAACCGTATTTTCTATCGCCCTACACCAACCCTACACCTAAACCTAACCATCACAGGAAACTGAGCACATTTTTACTTTCTCAATAAAAAAAAAACTCATTCTGTATGATTTATAAGCCTTTTGAAAAGTGGGGACATGGGGAATGTCCTCATAAGTCGCCCTCTCCTTGCAATACCTATGTCATACCCATGTCATTATACAAATTTGTGTCCTGATATGTCACAAAAACGCGTGCGCACACACACACAGGTTTGTTTTGCTATCTTAGTGGGGACATTCCATAGGCGTAATGGTTTTATACTGTACAAAATGTACTTTCTATCCCCCTATACTACCCCTACCCTTAAACCTAACATTCTGCATTTTTACATTTTTAATAAAACATTGTTTAGTATGTTTTTAAAGCTATTTTAAATATGAGGACTCGTGAAATGTACACAAACACACACAAAAGATATTTCGAAAATGGTCTCAGTGTTGTTGTTTTCCCCCCTCTCTTTCCATTCAGTTAAAGTCAGTGTGGTCCAGTGTTGTTTTAGACCTTTCACTTTCATTGTGTACAGTTGAAACATTCTAAAATATATTTTATATTTATGTTCCACAGACGATTTTTCCTCATGAAATATTCAAATTAAAATTCTCATAAACACTCAGAATATATATATATATATATACAGTACAGTCCAAAAGTTTGGAACCACTAAGATTTTTAATGTTTTTAAAAGAAGTTTCGTCTGCTCACCAAGGCTACATTTATTTCATTAAAAATACAGTAAAAACAGTAATTGTTACGGTTGCTGGTGTAGAGATGAGGCAGATATGGATTTCCACAAACAGATAACACTTTAATGAACACAAGGCAGAGTACACCATACATGGGCTTAACATAAACAGAGAACGGACCAGGAGTGAAGGGAGTGAATGCAATATAAAGGGAGTGCAGATAATAGAGTCCAGGTGCAGGTGATCCGTGATGATGGGGAGCTGACGAGGGAAGTGAGCGCAGGTGTGGAGAACGGGAGGAACATGGGAAATGTAGTCCAGGGAAACAAGGGATCTGTGACAGTAATATTGTGAAATATTATTACAATTTAAAATAACTGTTTTCTATTTGAATATATTTCACAAAGTAATTTATTCTTGTGTTGGCAAAGCTGAATTTTCAGCATCATTACTCCAGTCTTCAGTGTCACATGATCCTTCAGAAATCATTCTAATATGCTGATTTGCTGCTCAATAAACATTTATGATTATTATCAATGTTGAAAACAGTTGTGTACTTTTTTTTTCAGGATTCCTTGATGAATAGAAAGTTCAAAAGAACAGTGTTTATCTGAAATCTAATCTTTTGTAACATTATAAATGTCTTTACTGCCACTTTTGATTGATTTAATGCATCCTTGCTGAATAAAAGTATTCATTTCTTTAATTTATTTTCAATAAATAAAAATAAAAATTCTTACTGACCCCAAACTTTTGAACGGTAGTGTATAATGCTACAAAAGCTTTGTATTTCAGATAAATGCTGTTCTTTTGAACTTT
>RJVU01018862.1:3374676-3401474 GCA_003731715.1 Anabarilius grahami
TCATGTTTGCCTTCTTGTTCTTAATTACAACATTTATAAATGTTGTAAGCTATTGCATTTTGCAGAAAATCTTAATTAAATGTGTTGATTAAATGATAATATAGATAAACTTATTTGCTCTGTTTATATAGTTTACTGACACCTATTGGTTATTTACTGGTACTACTGCCTTAACAATGACACTCCCAATGGATGAGGATAATTTAATAGCATTTAATAGAGCCGTGTAATGACGTATAAATAATGAATATCAAAAAATAGTCTGATAGACTGTTTAATATACAACACAACCAATTTGTAACCAAAGACTAGGCTATGTAAAATGTGAATTAACTTTTATTAGTAACTTTGGTAAGTTTCAGATATCAATTCATAAATAACATCGATGGAGGGGGGCCCAAAAAATGCAGCCTATTTAATCCGGCTCTGTATGCAACAAGGACAAACTTGTATTGAGTGATCTGTTTTTCTATGTCCTGACAGGTTGTTTACAATCTGTAAAAAGATCAAGTGCAAAGGCCAGTGTTTCAGAGTCTCTGAAACTTTGAGAATAGATCACATTGGCTGCAACTGACAAAACTTGGCTGCTTATACAGTAGAAAGGTGGAAAGAATTTAAATAGGTGCTACCTGACTAGAGAAAACAGAGAAAAGGCTGTTGTTTTCCCTTTTGCCAAATAGGCAGGAAAACTTCAACACCCATAATTCACTGGGCATATTGCCATCCGAGGCCACACCCACCAGAGTCAAATACCACCTTGCTTTAGTAGTAAATACTTCTTTGCAAACTTTGTCAAAATGGTGTCGACTTGCATTGTTCCCGGGTGCCAGAATTGAAAGAATAAACCTTCAGCGGGAGTGAGTTACTTTCGGTTTTCTGTGAAGAATTCAGTGCGTTGTAGGCAGTGACCATAGGCTGCAAAGAATCATAAATCCCCAACCCTCCAAAGCAAGACGCCATCATGTACAGGTAAGAAAGCTGTATCTGTACTTTTCAATTTTTACCATAATGTTGTTTAATGAGTAGACAAAGTATACAATACAATTTTCAGTGATAAGCCCTTACAATAACTGTTCTCTTAATAAACCTCTGTTGATTCGACTGTTCGCGGGCAGGGATACAAAAATGCAGAAGTATAGGTGAGTTCACACCATGTTGTAATTACCTTAATTACAAGATTTCAACTTGTAAAAAGCATTTCAAAAGCATTCATATCCTCGTAGAGCGCGTAATTACAGCTTGTAATGCCTACTACATACTGTGCGATTTGTGCGATGTGAACCTCTCTCACTGTACGGCGTAGGACCACCGTTTAGGAGCCACAACCACAGAAATCGCCAAGATTGGTCATCTTTAGTCTGGGACAGCCCAAAACCAATCAATGTGTACCAGGCATAAGATGGCAATTTTCTTTGATATAAAAACATAATCCACCGCCTTTCGTTTTCCCCGACGACTCGGTGACGC
Organism: Anabarilius grahami; assembly: GCA_003731715.1. NCBI lineage: Eukaryota > Metazoa > Chordata > Actinopteri > Cypriniformes > Xenocyprididae > Anabarilius > Anabarilius grahami. The sequence goes on from RJVU01018862.1 coordinate 3,376,144, forward strand.
GATCCGCTCTGAACAGCTGGAAGCCCGGCAGATGAAGCGCGCTCTTCGGGATGGCTCCTTTCAGCCAGGTTTCCGTGAAGCAAAGTGCAGCAGAGTTGGAAAAGTCCTTGTTCGTGCGGGTGAGGAGAAGCAGTTCGTCTGTTTTATTTGCTAGGGAGCGGAGATTCGCTAGATGAATACTCGGCAGCGGAGTCCTAAACCCGCGCTGTCGGAATTTCACGAGCGCACCGGCGCGTTTCCCTCGTTTCCGTTGTTTGGAGCGCTTGTATACAATCGCAGCTCCTCCAACCAGAATGTCCAGTAAAAAGTCTGATTGTTCAAAAGTCGGCAAAAAGTTATTTGGTGTGTTGTTTCTGATATCTAGGAGTTCGTCCCTAGTAAAGCTGATCGGAAAAAAGTTACTCAAAACAGGACAAACAAACAAAAATAACAAAAAACATTGTTCCAGTCCTCATCCTAGAAGTGCGATTTATGCATCACACGTGATGGAGAGTGAGAGAAAATTGGAGATTGAGAATATATTGGAAACGAGATCTGTTGTTACATGTTAAACAACAATCTAAAAGGTCTAGTATGACATCGGCTAGCATAGCTGCTGCAAAAGCACGAGCTACAGCTGAGGCTGAGCATACACGTGCATATTACGTCAAGAAAGAAACCGAAATGAAAATTGAGAAAGAAGGCAGTCTTACGGCATTAGAACATTAAAAGGAGGCTGCTGCTCCAATACTATGGCTGAAGCGAGAGTATTGGAGGAGGCTGTAATTTCAGGTCATCTCTGCATGTAGAGAGAAGAGATGGGGGAAGAGGGGGTGAAGAAAAGGAAATGTAGATTAAGGCATGTGTGAGGTGTGATTGCGTCTCGGGTGGGGATGTTAATTTCGCAAGAGAGAGTCCAAATGTTAATTTCCTTTGTTTTCTCAAAGAGTAGCCCTCTCTTGGTCCAGATAGTCCAGCATCAGTCTTACAAGAGTATGAAACATCTCCTGTCACTCCATCAGACACTGAAGAGGAAGCCTCAAATGCAGGAACATTTTGTCACGTTAATGCAAAAAAAGTTTGATGCAGGTCATGCAGAACCAGCTCCACCTGTGAAGGAAAATGAGGAAGTGTAGTACCTGCCCATATTCGGTGTCTATCATCCTTGCAAGCCAGGACAGATCAGAGTCATTTTTGACTCTAGTGCCCAGTACAAAGGTCTTTCGCTGAATCAAGTGCTTCTCTCGGGCCTTTATCTGAATAACTCCTTGCTGGGTGTTTTGCTGCGTTTTTGAAAAGAGGCGGTAGCATTTACTGCTGACATTGATCAAATGTTCCATAGCTTTGTGGTGAAAGCAGATCATCACAACTTTCTCCGCTTCGTATGGTTTGAGGACAATGACCCCTCCAAAGATGTCACAGAATTTAGAATGAAGGTCCATGTTTTTGGGAATACTCCCTCTCCCGCAGTAGCAATCTATGGACTTCATCGTGCAGCTCAACATGGAGAACTTGAGTTTGGGAAGGATGCAAGAGCCTTCGTAGAGCCTGACTTTTGTGTGGATGATGGCCTGAAATCAGTGCCCACGGTTGAGGAAGCAGTTGATCTTTAGAAAAGAATTCAGGAGATGTTAGCAAGTTCCAACCTGAGGCTTCATAAAATAGTATCTAACAGTCCTGCTCTAATGAATGCTTTTCCTTTGGAGGATCATGTGAAAGACCTTAAGGACCTGGATTTAGAAAAGGATACTCCATCTATTCAGAGGGGCCTTGGTCTGAGCTGGAATCTTAAAACCGACACTTTCACTTTCTGTGTTAATGCAGAAGAGAAGCCTTTCACATGTAGAGGTGTCTAGCAACTGTCAACAGTATTTTTGACCCTCTTGGGCTGGCAGCACCTGTTACAATCCAGGGAAAGTTCCTTCTTTGTGATTTGACAGTTAACACAAAAGATTGTTTCAGTTTGAAATGCCCAGAGTGTACTCAAAGGTTACTCTGTCTTTGGCACAAAGGACAGAAATTCATGTTTTCTCAGATGCTTCCACAAAGGCAATTGCTGCAGTTGCCTACCTTAGTTTGATAGATGCAGAGGTGGGTAGTAACGAAGTACATTTACTTCGTTACATTTACTTGAGTAGTTTTTTGAAAATTTTTACTTTTTAGAGTAGATTTAAATGTGGGTACTTTTACTTTAACTTGAGTACATTTGTAATGAAAAATCTGTACTTTTACTTCGCTACGTTTGGTGACGTTCCTCTCGTTACTTTATTTTAATGCAGTACTGTACGTGTTAAGAAATTTGTAGTTTATTCCAAGCGCGCTGTCTCTTTTTTCATGAACGATGCCCCATTCACAAATGAATCACTCTTTTGAGTCGATTCTGTTCAAAGACTTGATCAAACGAGTTGGCAAAACTGTCTAAATTGGTTCGCGAATCAGTTTGAATGAATTGTTCAGTTCCTGCATGCACTGAAGCGTCTGAAGCGGTTTCTCGTAGTGTTGGATGAAGTGGCAGTGGACCTACAGTCAATTAAAAGCAAACCTGTAAGTGCATCCTATTGTTTGCCAGCGATGAAGATCTTTATTAGTTGAACTGCGTATGCCGTCTGTGAACAATTACACAGGTATCGATTTCATTTGATTTAAATTCTTACAGCCAATAGCCAACATTTTACAACCAAACAGATTATTACGCCACGATAAAGTGTAGCATTTCTTTACCGTTTTTATGGACATATATCTTAATTTATACATTAAATAAGCTACCATTGTTCAGAGATTATGAAATGAACACCCGCGGTTGCGCAGTGGTGGCGCCGGCGACCAGTTCGTCTTGAAAATGAACGCCTTTGCGTTGACACAGTTAGTTTACACACGCCAGCAGAAATATACACGCCAGCAGAAATATACATTTGATTACATTTTGGAGAACAGACGGAAGAAGATCCGTCAATGTGCATTTGTTCATTGTTTGTGTTCAGATAATCAGCGGTTATGAGCGCGTGCACATGTAAAGAGTTTTCTCTCTTTCTTCTTTCAATGCTGCGTTATTAATATACAAAGCAAAGGACATGTAATGATATTCGGGTTACAGATGCCAGAAATAATGCTTGTCTCTTCTGTGTTTGTTGCAAAGATATCTAATTATATAAATATCTATCTAAATAACAACATGCTATTGTATTGTTTATATATTGTTTTTACTTTGAGTAAATATTTCTATAAGTACTTGTACTTTTACTTGAGTACAGTTTTTGGATACTCTACCCACCTCTGGATAGATGACAATGGGTCTTGTGATATAGGGTTTGTCCTTGGCAAGGCTAAGCTGGCTCCGCTGTCTGCTCACACCATACCTCGTTTGGAGCTAGGAGCAGCAGTCCTGGCAGTAGAAGTGACAGATCTCATTCAAAATGAATTGGATATCACCCCAATTGATTTCAAGTATGCAAATAGCTATTAAAAACGTGGAAAAATGGAGTATAGAATGGAGTTTTAAAATGTCAACAAGTAAGTCATGTTATATGTTCTTCAGTAAGAAAAAAAAAGAAGTTTCTAAAGATATTGAACTATTATTGTGTGGAAAATCACTAGAACAAGTAAAGGTTTTTAAGGAGTTTGGAATTTGGTTAGATGGGAGATATACCTGGAAGAAACATGTTGCTGGAAAAGAATGGGGAGCTGAAAAGAGAATCAATGTTAACAATATATCAAGCCTTGATAAGATCTATAGTTGATTATGGATGCATGATTGATGGTTCAGCATCAGAAACATTATTAAGAACTCTAGATAGGATACAGTATAGAGCTCTTCGACTATGCTAAAGGAACATATAAAACAACACCAGTCAATGCGCTATTAGTAGCGAATGAAATGCCATTGAGTTTAAGGAGGGTTCAATTGTCTTTGGAATACCAGTCATCTTCAAAGAGTTATACTGGAAAACATAAGATGTTTTAAATAATTGCTATTGGAATTCTCCAATAACAAAGGCAGAGGATATGGATGGAATATAAATCAGTTAGCAGAGAAATATCAGATTGCAAATATAGAATGTAGTGTGTCACCTGTGTGGGAAGAGGTCCCAACATGGATAATTCCTGATATTAAAATTGATTTAGAGATATTAGATAAGAAAAGGGAATGGGCAGAAATGGGTAAGATCAAATATAATGTAAATAAGTATATACAGGAAAGTATGCACATTTATACTGATGGATCCAAAGACCCCAAAACATGGATTACAGGAGTAGGAATATTCTAAACTGTCAATATATTCTGTTAAAATGGTTGTAGGACTAACAATGGATAGAGGAAGTAAATCCAGACAGAGAAGGGATATGCTCTGACTCTGCTTCTGTTTTCTTCTAGAGAAGATTTGATGTGTGAAATATTTACATTATTATAGAGTATTCAAAGTAAAGGAATGGTAGTTGGATTCTGCTGGGTGCCAGCACATGTAGGAATAGCTGGTAATGAATCTGCTGATAAATTAGCAAAAAATGCTTTAAAAACGGAAGTAATAGATTTTAATGTTCCTTTAAAGGTGAAGTTAAAACTATTAAGGAAAACATTATTAAAAAAATGGTAAGAAACCTGGAATACCGATAATAAGGGAAGGCATTTATATAATATTAAAATACTAAAAGAAATATAAGTGGTAGAAATAGGAAAGAAGAGGTAATAATTACTAGGATGAGACTCGGACACACGGGATTGAATGCTTCATTGTTTATAACTGAATACATGAGACTGGTGGGGAGAAAGAAACAGTGGAGCATGTAATATATGATTGTAAAAGGTATGAAGAAAGAAAGGAATTAATATAATTTTTTTAACAAAAAAGTTAAGGTAAACAAGGATTTGGAATATTTATTAGGATATGATTTTAATAGAGATGTGTGGGATACAGGACATTATAGTTTTTTTGTAATTGCTTTGCTGCAATTTTCACAAGCAACTGGTACATTTTCAAAACTCTAAGTACTAATATCACAACAGATCATCAAAAGTGCACTTTTTTCAAACGTTTTGGCATATTTTCAATTGTGTTAGTACAATGCACAAAATCACAAAGTATCCTTTTCACTACACAAGTGTTTCATCTATATAAATGTTTCATTCACAGTAACTGCCTTTCATAATGCTATTACTATCAAACTTTTGATTTGCATCTCTTCTCGTTCAGTTTAATACATTTGTCTATTATTTAATCCAACTGAACTTAATGATTAATCAATGGGTCATTTGGTACACCTAGATTTCTATAGATATTGATTCTATAGGTAGTTTCTATTGAACTTGTTTGCATTTTCCAATATGGATAACCAAATATAATGAATTCTTTTTACATAAGCAATTTATCTTAGATGATGACCACAATTGTCAAAGTAAGTGTGTAGGGTCATGGTAAACCCTGCGTTGTGAACCAAATGTCCCCACTAGGTCTAAAATTACTGGTATTACCATCCTTTTGGTTTGGACATTTGGTTCACAACGCAGGGTTTACCATGACTTTTTTTTTTTTTTTTTTTGGTCCCCATGAGGAAAATGGCTTATGAATCATACAAAAGTATATTTTTATAAAATGTAAAAATGCAGAATGTTTTTTGTGATGGGTAGGTTTAGAGTTGGGGGGTTGTGTTGAAATTTGTGAACAGAGCAGACTGTATAACTGACTGTAAGGACTGACTGTATAACATCAGATTAGAGGCATTACCATTGTATAGAGAGACTGCCTCATTATTGTAACTCACCCTTCATCACACCTTTTGATAACACACTGAATAGATATTATTACAAACATTATGGATTTTATGTCATTTATGTAATTTAGGTAATGTTAGTGTATTTTCTAATGTGGCATCTGTAGCCTGTGTAACTGTAATTATTTCAGCAACAAGGGAGATTTGACCCTTCTTGGGTGATTTGACCCATTCAACAAAGACGACTTATCTCTCTTTCATATATATTAACGCTGGATTCTGTTTTTCTCTTAAAAGTTACATTACTTCATACTTGATACTTAATATGCTTTATGTTTTTATTTTAGTTTCACAAAAAACAATGTTGGCAACTGAAGATTTCAAGTAAAACACTGAAAGAGAACTCCTTTGTTTTCAACCTTTTCTTCAGCCCTCATCCTGATTAACTATCTGTCGAGGTGCAACTTACTCACAGCAGGGACAGAATAAATGGTTCATAATTCAGTTATACCCATTTACAAACTGTGAATTTAAACAGAATCCAAGCTGTCAGTTTAACATGTCAGTGATGGGGGAGGGGGGATTTGTGAGGAGGAAACGAAATCTTGGACAAGTGTCTGCCCCAGAGGCAATGTCTGTTCAAAGCTTAAAGAGCCATATAGGAGAATGCAAACAAACCATGAGAGTAGCTCAGGCAAACCATGCAGCTCACTAATCATAGGAAATTCCCAGACAGTTTCCCAATGAACATTAATTTTGCACCGGCTTGAAATAGCTAAAGTGCACACCATCATTAGTGAAGCTTACGAACTACTGCTAATTTGATTTAAACCTTAAACCTAAATATAATTTTTTGATGTGGAATTCATCCCGCACTATTTGTGCAATGCACATGAACAATAGCCAACCTGAAATCAGGCAGCTTGTTCATAAGAATAGTGATATTACTCAAACAATCAAAATAAAGATTTGAGGTGGTCTAGCAACCAGGCACCAAAACACCATTCATGTTATCAGAAAACCTAAAATCAAATTGTTCTATTTAAAAATAAATAAATAAATAATATTAAATAAAAAATTTAATTTGACTTAATTCTGCTAAGGTTTTGCTTGGAACTACTTTTGTTGGTGGAACAAAAGCATTCAAGTAACCAGCAATATTCTGCCTACAATGCAAGTTATTCCATTTTTTAAATTTACATTTATTATATATTTTTGGCCATATTCATTGTTTCACATGTATTTAATTCTTACTCTCTGACTATTACCTTACAGTAACAACAGAATCAGCAGATCTAGAGCTCCAGGCTTAGAGCTCCATTATATCTCCAGAGATGTTCTGATAGCACCAGCATTTCAACCAGATGCATTGAACAGCAGGAGATCAGTCTCCTGAGGAGCAAAACAAGTGATCTCTCACTTACAGGGTCACCAATGGAAAAAAAAAAAAAGCAACAAAAAAACCATGAGTCTACTTCCACTTCAGTTATAGAGTAAGTTAAAATTGTACAGATAAGCAACTCGCTGGAATGAGTTGGAATGAATTCAGCAGCCTCCCTCTGCTTTTAATCTGAAGACTTAAGGCACAGCAAGGGTTGTGGATTTGATTCAATGTCTTCTTGATGGTGTCATGGTACAGGAAAGACAAATAGGGACAAAACCTATAGTTAACCAGATTCAATAGCATCCTGATCACTTGCCCTTGACGGAGATGCTAGACATTTCCGTTCAGTATGAGAGGTTGCAAATAATGGCTCAAAATACCGTTTCTGTAAGGTGTAGCATAATCTCGGCACTCAAATGCTAAAATAAACAGGAAAAGATGGGAATTATTTCACTAGTGACTGCAGTCATGCATTCGGATAGCCTGAAAGCAATTATGTGGGAATTATTAAAACAATTGTAAGCTTTTTGAGACAATTACAAAATTCTCTTTCAGAATTTTCCTTTCAGAAACAAGAAACCTGATTTCTCTTTCAGAATACTCCCAGAGCTATTCAGAACCTTCAAAGGACAATACTTCTCTGTCAGTTTCATTGTTGTCTTTGTTTTGGATCTCTATCATTCCTTTGGAATTGCATCATCATGATGAAGAATCAGAAGCATGCTTTCCTTACTTGTAACCATGAACTTCAGTGACCATGCAAGAGGGACTGCAGGATGTCCGCTGTCGATCAGACAAACCCCATAGGATTGGACAGATGCAATCTCAGAATTGTAGTCATGGTTACAGGGACCAAATTCAGACTGTATCCTACTTCTCTGGTTCAAAATGTCCATCATGACATCACAATACAATTAGGCTCTCAACATAAAGCAACAAGTCTAAATGTATAGAAAAAAAAAAAAAACATAAAACAAGGCAATCAAAATCGCAAAACTATTGAGGATAAAATCAGCATCACAATTCAGTTTCAAGTGGTTGTAGGTCAAAAGCATGCTCTTTACGGGTAACCATGACAACAAATATCATCCAGCTATGACCACTGGGTAAATTTTTTTGCAAACTATAAACCCACTGCAATGGTTTTCATAAGAATAAGAAGTCTTCGGCAAATCAGTCCCCTCTAGCTCTGGGCATCCTCTAAAGTGTTACATTTAAAAGACAAATGACAAACTATTTTACATCAGAGACCCCTACAAAGATCTGTTTTATCTTACGTTATGAGCACAGTGAGATTTTTTTTATCTCTACATGTTTCTTGTAAATCTCTAAAACTGGTTAGATTTTGAGAATCACTCTGTGCTGCAATCAATGCATCAGGCTACATCGATCAATCTAAAGGCAGGAACACACCAAGCCGACGCCATCGAACTAGTGGCGACGAAAGCAGACTGCGAGGTTGCTCACGTCGGCAGGGTCTGGGTCCAAAGTTGCCCTGACACACCAAACTGATGCTCGACAGCTGACGGCCAAGTAGCAAGTCCGTTCTGCGCCTGCGTGAGATTAAATGCCTTATGTACCAGCAGGTAGCAGTAGCTGAACAGCCAATCAGAATGATCAGATGGCCCGACAGACGACGAGCTCCGATGCCAATTCAACATGTCGAATCGGCCGAAAAAAAGCCAACGAGGATCAACTTCAGCCGACAGTCAGCCGACGAACAAAAACTGCCTGACGGCCGAGTAAGTTGTCTCAGTGTGTTCCGCACTGTCGGCTGAAGTTGGTCCTCGACGGCTTTTTTTCGGCCGATTCGACATGTTGAATCGGCATCGGCTTGGTGTGTTCCTGCCTTAATAGTGAAATGGGATTTCTTCACAATCACACTTAGGCTGGAAGGGAGCCATATACCATCCACATCCAGTACTACGGACTGGTCAGCTTGTTTTTCCTTGACAAAATGCATGACTTCTATTTGCTATTTGCAGTCAAAACCGGTATAAAACCACAGAAAATACCAGAAAAAGAAATATATCAAGTGTGCAGCAAAGTTTAATGTGGGCAATGATAAATGAGACCTAAGCTTTCAATTTCAGTGGTGGCAGTTGATTAAACCTTTTTTTTTTTTTTTGGAATCTGTTTTTGGTCATTCATCCCTGTCTATGAAGTGCTGCCTCACAAATGAAACAGAGCTGAATAATCCAACACATCTTCCGCTTACCTGAGAAAACATTTCAGTCTGCACTCTGGTGTAGCCTCTTAATGATGTTTTATTAACAAAATTCGGGAGGAGCAGGTTCAGATAATTAACCTAATTAGCACAAGTGGAGAGCATTCTGCTAATCAATTCAACCAACAAGAGGTATATATACTGCAAACTTACCTCTGTTCGTTTGATAGTTTATCAGCATCCCTCCACCACTCCCTCTCCTCACTTCTTTTTCTATCTATTATTACTACATCCGGGGGGTATATTCTGGGTTCGGGCCAAAATTCTGAGCTTTGAGCCCTCCCCCTGGACAGCACACCAAATAAGCATAACTTTACTCTACTTAATTATATGTAAATGTAAACTCGTGAATAAGTATTTGTTTTACATGATTGTTAATTTTAGCTGAAAGCTAAATGCATTTTTATTTTACAGAATATATCTTGATTAAGCCAAGCTATGTGAAGAAAGGAAATGTTTAATAATTGATTTTCAGCATGCCAGGCATATTAATTCTGGTTAATTGCTATACAGATTAAAGTGGTTAGACAACCAATCAGTATCAGTATGTCTGGAATGGGGGGAAAATACTTTTAACATGTTCCAATACTGATTTTACTTTTTACCTGTTTTAATTATTAGGTATTTACTAATATTTAGCGATTAAATTGATCACAAATTTCTATTGTATTTTATTTATGATTTTTTTTTTATTAAATTTTTTTTTAACCTATTTTAAATTGTTTTATTAACAAAGTTCAGGAGGAACACGTTAAAATGATTTACCCAGTCACCACGAGAGGAGGCCTATATACAGGAGTTGGACAATGAAACTGAAACACCTGGGTTTAGACCACAATAATTTATTAGTATGGTGTAGGGCCTTCTTTTGCAGCCAATACAGCATCAATTTGTCTTGGGAATGACAGATATAAGTCCTTCACAGTGGCCAGAGGGATTCATCTTCCCCAAACAGTGGCGATGTCACTGTGATGCTGGTGGAGGAAAATGTTTTCTGACTTGCTTCTCCAAAATAGCTCAAAATGGCTCAAAAATATTTAGATCTGGTGACTGTGCAGGAGATGGGAGATGGTTAACTTCACTTTCATGTTCATCAAACCATTCTGTCACAAGTCTTGCTGTGTTTATTGGAGCGTTATCATGCTGATACACTGCACCCCCTTCAGGGTGCAATGTTTGTAACCATTAGGTGCACAAGGTCCTCCAGAATGGTTCGGTAGTCCTTGGCAGACACGCGCCCATCAAGCACATTAGGGAATGCCATAAAATTGCAACACAAATCATCATTGATCCACCCCCGTGCTTCACTCTGGGCACCCAACAGTCCAGGTTTTAAGCCTCTTTGGGGCTTCTCCACACCGTAACTCCCACGGATGTGGGAAATACAGTGAAGGTGAACTCATCAGAGAACAATACACATTTCACACTGTCCACGGCCCAATATTAGAACTGTTGGCACCAATGAAACCAACATTTAGCACTGGTACGAGTGACCAAAGGTTTGGCTATAGCAGCCGACCATGAATATTGACTCTGTGGAGCTCCCGATTAACAGTTTTGGTGGAAACAGGAGAGTCGAGGTGCGCATTTATACAATCTGGATTAGTACCTGGACAACCCTTTACCAGGTCCCTTTAAGACAGCTTCCTCTTGCTTTGACAGTTACTCCTGTTGAATGTGGTTTGTCCTATATAGTGGTGTGCCGACATTACCCTGGATACTCACCCTCATGTCATTCCAAACCCGTAAGACCTTCGTTCATCTTCAGAACACAAATTAAGATATTTCTGATGAAATTCGATAGCTTTCTGACTCCTCCATAGACAGCAATTTAATTACCACTTGCAAGGCCCAGAAAGGTAGGAAAGACTTCATTAAAATAGTCCATGAAACTACAGTGTTTCAACCTTAATTTTATGAAATGATGAGAGTACTTTTGTGCCCAAAAACGAAACAAAAATAATGACTTTATTTAACAAATTTGTCTCTTCCCTGTCATTCTCCTACGCTGTTGACGTAGTATAGACAGTGCAGTGCTTCCGGGTTCTACGTCAGAAGCCGACTCAGTATTGGCCGACGCTGTTCACGTGAGTAGCATGTAGCATGTGTGTGATGCTGAAGCAGGAGCCGGTCAATAATGAGTCGGCGTTCTGACGTAGAACCCAGAAGCACTGCACTGAGTCTACAATGTAAACAGCGTAGGAGAATGACAGGAAAGAGATTAATGTGTTAAATAAAGTCATTATTTTTGTTTTGTTTTTGCGCACAAAATGAATTCTCGTCGCTATTAAATTAAGGTTGAACCAATGTAGTCACGTGGACTATTTTAACAATGTTTTACTACTTTTCTGGACCTTGAATGTAGTAATTAAATTGCTGTCTATGGAGGAGTCAGTGTCAGGAAACACAATTGCAAGAGGTGAGTATATTAGTTGAAAACCTTTTATTGATGGTGGCAGATGCAATGTTAGTTGAATAAAAGATGGCAGATGAATAAAAGTTGGCAGATGAAGAAATAAACAACAACCAGAAGTGCATTTCCCAAAAGCATCGTTTTTTGCAACTAACATTGCAAGTTCCGTCATTACCATAGACTGGGGTACATTTCCCAAATCAAACTATGGCTGCAAGTTCTTTACGTCTTTACCAACAGTTCAATGGGACTTACGACCATAGTTGACTAACGATGCTTAACTAAAGTAGTTCAACAATTTGCTGTTTCCCGAAACCATAGTTCAAAAGAACATTCACAAACTGCATCGAAAACTTGCGTGGTTAGAACGACAACTCTCCAGCTGTGGTTAGAAGCATTGTTTCTTGTTTTTATGACATGGACTTAAATCGTATCGTGAGCAAAATAAGCAAACTGACATTAAGTACAATGTATATCTTTTATTTCAAATATATACAAATTTTAGTTTGTCAAAGAGATTTTAAGCACCTTAGAGCGCATGTGCGTACGTGCTCTGTGAAAATGAGCCAATGATTGAATATGGAAATAAAGCAAAGTAACTGAGAAAAATGAGAATTAGTCCTCAGATGCTATGTCTGGAATTTATAGCAAAAAAATCTAGCATTAATTCGATCTCAAGTTCATTTAAAGAAGTTATTACTCCACCACCTGCGTGACATCATTCACCAAAGTGGCTGAACGAAAGGTTTGAGACAATACAGTTTTGGGAAACAGTTATGACTAGTTGATTTGTTCAACAATGCATCGTACTATGGTAGTGAAGCAGCGAGTTACGTTGTTGTACGGGAAACTCAGCTTGTGTATGCAAGTTTTTGAGTTAGTGTGAACTTGCAGCATAATATTGTAAATCTAGTAGAGAATTGTAATGAGAGCATTTTTAATTATTTTCAAACAAACATTTATTCTGACAAACATCCGAAGCTCATTAGTCAATCATAAACTGTTATGATTAAAATGTCAAATTAAAATGATATTAAAATAGAATAGATGAGTGTTTGTGACATATTAAAAATACCATACAATTATGTTTTTTTTTTCAGGGGTTTAGCTTTACATGCGCAAATGGTAGCATAAACAAAAGAACATGAGGATTCACACATCGTCACATCACTCACCTGTAGTGCTTCTGTGAACTGAGAAAAACTGAAATAAATTGGACTATACGACATGTTTCATTTAAGTAATTCACAGATTACAAAATGAAAAAAACTGTGATGCTCATTTTGTGACACTAACACATTGTATTTGTTTTCTTTATATCTTTATTAAATCCAAGTGATCGTGAAGGCGCCTCGCACAACATCAGTTCTAGCGTTTATAACTTGACATTTCAGACATTCATCATCAAACTAAAATGCAGTCAACCAAATATAAAAGTTACACTGCTCAAATTGTCCTACTGTATATTAGCGTGCCCAGCGCCTAAGCATACACATTTTTGCGCATGTGAAGGAGGCTGTTTTATGTGGACACTGGAACACGAGTGAAAAAGCCTTAATTGTTTACATAATGAACAATAATTTAGCAACCAAAATGTTACATGCAAATATAGAAAAGTATTTGGATTCTTGTCAAATGGAAGAGGTGAGCCCATCAGTTTCGCTTTATCCTAAAAAAAAAATTAATTTTAGCTTGACTTATGTTGTTTATAATGAAACCACTATGACTATCTAATTTATGTTGTATTTAATAGTTTAATATATCATTTTATAATGATTCTTGTTCTATTCTGAATACCGTTAAACTTAAAGGATTTGTTGTGGAGAGAACTAGGCCTATGAATGTTTCGTTTCATTTACCGGTATTAAATATACATATAAATTAATGTAATTGTTTGCAATTACGAGGTTAAGGGAATTTCTCTTTCAGAAGATTACTTCCTCTTCTCGGCCGGGTTACGTTTCTCCGTGTCGTAAACTCTAGGGGCGAGGCTTCTAAACCGTGAATTTTTAGGGGTGTGATATTGAAATGACGAATGTTTTCAGCTGCCACATTTATCGTACGATCATTATACGATAGGATTACATTCTAAGGAGTTTTGTGCGTATTTAGCCCATGCAATGAACTGGTTCCAGGAGTTTTTGGTGGCCATGACAGAATGTTCAGAGGTAACAGCCAATCTCTTGTATCTTTCTGTCTGCCCATTGGTTTGTGGATTATGACCAGACGGCAAGCTTACGGTCACATCCATGAGTTTAAAAAAGATTGGAAAACCGATCCACAATCACAAAGATGCAGGTATTGCCATCTGATGGAGGGAGGTCTGTGATGAAATCAACCCCTAGATGTGACCATAGTCAGTTGGGAATGGGCAATGAAAGAAGTTTGCCAGTAGGGAAATGTTGGGGAGATGTGGACATGGCGTAATCGGTACATCTTCTGACGAACCTTATGATGTTGCTGGCCCTGTTGGGCCACCAGTAGCGATCTTGTAGAAGCAAGAGGGTTCGATAAGCCCCTGCTTGACCAGTACCCACTGAAGCATGTGCAATAATGGATGATTTGGTTCTGTTGGAGTCTGGGTACATACTGCCAGTATGGAGGATCAGAGGTCCATTCAGTTGGATTTACAATCAATCTGGGATCCAAAATGGGTTCCGAAGAATCTGGGGAATCATCAGGAGTGTGGAGTCGGGAGAGTACATCAGCATGGCCATTTTTGTTTCCAGGGCGATAGGAAATGAGAAAGTCAAAATGAATAAAGAAAAGGGCCCATCTTGCCTGTCGAGGATTAAGCCATTTCATTTCTCAGATAATAAAGGTTCTTGTGGTCCGTGGAACAGAAAAGGGGTGAAGGGCTCCTTCAAGCCAGTACCTCCATTCTTCCAAGGTTTACTTGATAGCGAGTAGCTCTCTGTTACCAGGGTTGGAGAAGCCACTCTGAAACTGTAGCTTGACAAGCAACAAGCTACTCGTAAGTTAAAGTAGTTAAGTTACATTCAAGCTACCCTTTGGAAAAAGTAGTTAGCTACACTACAAGTTACTGTCAAAAAATAGCTAGCTACATTGAAACTACTTTTTGTTTTTACAATGACATTACAAATAACTGAATAATTGTTCACGAAGAATGTCACAAGTAAAATATTTGGTGTTTAAAACAACAAAATGCAATGTAAATATGATTTCAAAAAATAGGGTGAATTCAGATTGATTGGAACATCAACCATTTTCCACGCGATGAAGTTTCTCCTGTTTTTCAAAGCGCTTGGGAGTGTCACGGTTCACTATCCGCTGTCTCATACTGTTGTCTGTGTGTAGGTTTTGGGGTGTGTCACTTGATTGTTCTGTGTGGGCGTCGCCGCTGATCACTGATCAGCGGCAGCTGTGGATCATTACACCTGCCCTTTATAACGCCTTGTCTTTCGTCTCATGTTTGTCAGATCGTTGTTTGGAGTCCTGGTGTTTGTCCCGTTGTTCTCGTGTTGTATGTTCCTGAATTGATCTTCTCGTCTCTGTTCCTGGTTTCTGTCTGTTACATTGGATTCTCGTTCTGGATTACGTTCACGGATCATCACACGGACACACGGACTCATCTCACGGATCACCATTCACTACGGACATTCACCGCTCATCGAAGTCCCTGTGTTACCACTCTCCTGCTGTCTGTGTTGCTACTATGTGTTTACATTGTTTCCTACAATCTGGTGTGAAGCTCTAGAACGATCTGACCAACTATGGATGCAGCAAGTGTAGCAGCTTTCACGGAGTTCATCAATCACAGTATTTCCCGCATGGATCAGCAGCAGGAGAGCATCTCTTCCACCGGACGCGCGGTTCAGGCGCTGGTAACACAGGTGTCCGAGCTCTCTCAGCAGCTGCAACAACTTCGCGCTCCCACTGCGCCAGCCCCACCGCCTGTTCCCCCACCATCACCGGAACGGAGGGATCTGTCGGAGCCCCGCCTTCCCGTTCCTCAGAGTTACGCTGGTGAGCCAGATTTTTGTCGAGCGTTTCTTAACAAGTGTTCTCTTCACTTTGCCCTACAGCCACGCACCTTCGAGAAGGAAGAATCCAAGGTAGCGTTTGTATTAACCCTCCTGACAGGGAAGGCGGCGCCTTGGGGAACGGCGGTGTGGGAAAACCAAGATCCATGCTGCTCCTCGTTCCCGGCACTCTCCGCCGCGATGAGGAGGGTGTTCGACCGTGCGGTTGCGGGGAAGGAGGCCGCCCGTCAACTCACCGCCCTTAAGCAAGGCAACCGCACGGTCGCCGACTATGTGATCCAGTTCCGCACCCTCGCGGCGGAGTGTCGATGGAACGAGGAGGCGCAGTGGGATGTGTTCCTGCATGGGCTGGCCGATCGTATCCACCGTGAGATCTATGCGCTGGATCTACCTCAGACCTTCAATGGACTGGTTGAACTCGCCCTACGTGTGGACTCTCGCTTACGAAGGTTTGAGCTGTTGGAAGAGTCTGGATATAGGCGCAGCGGAGGCTGCGGTCGTCCCAACAGCGTGGTGGATACGGTCGGTCCTGTATCCGATCCTGAGCCCATGCAGGTAGGGAGAGCTCGGCTTTCCCGGGAGGAGAGAGAGAGGCGGAGATCCCATGGTCTTTGCCTGTACTGCGGGGCGTCAGGACATATCATCAGGACTTGCCCGGTAAAAGACCAAGCCCGATAGTAAACTCGAGGCTACTATCGGGTGGGGTCTCCGCCGAGAAGTCCTCGCCGTCCACCCTCCTCCCGGTAAGACTAAGATGGGCGACGCACAACATCACCTGCGACGCACTTCTGGACTCTGGGGCTGAGGGCAACTTTATGGACATTTCCTTCGCACGACTACACGGATTACCCACGTCACCTCTCACGCACCCAATATCAGTCAACGCTCTCAATGGACAATCTCTTCCCAGCGTTTCCCACACTACGGATTACATCACTCTCATCACCTCTGGTAATCACACTGAGGAATCCCAATTTCTGCTCATGGACTCACCGCACGCACCAGTTGTTCTTGGACACCCCTGGCTCACCGAACACAATCCCCGCATCGACTGGCAACAGAGAACCATCACCGAGTGGAGCACCCAATGTCACAAGTCTTGTCTGTTGTCTGCTTGTCCCACGGTGTCTGTTTCTGTCTTGCAGGATGAGGCGGTGAATTTGTCTAACGTGCCCAAGGAGTACCTTGATCTGAAGGAGGTGTTCAGTAAGTCCCGGGAGGCTTCTCTTCCTCCTCATCGTCCCTATGACTGTGCGATAGATTTAGTTCCCGGTAAGTCTCCGCCTAAGGGCAAATTATACTCTCTGTCTGTTCCCGAGAGGGAGGCCATGGAGAAATATATTTCTGACTCTCTAACAGCTAAGTTCATCCGCCCTTCCTCATCTCCAGCGGGGGCGGGGTTCTTTTTTGTGGGGAAGAAGGACGGATCCTTGCGACCTTGTATTGATTACCGGGGGCTGAACAACATCACGGTAAAGAATACCTACCCTTTGCCGTTGATGTCTTCAGCCTTTGAGAGGTTGCAAGGAGCGTCCGTTTTCACTAAATTGGACTTAAGAAACGCTTATTATTTGGTCCGCATCAGGAAGGGGGATGAGTGGAAGACCGCTTTTAACACCCCCAGAGGGCACTTTGAATACTTGGTCATGCCCTTCGGGCTGTCCAACTCGCCTGCGGTCTTCCAGGCACTCGTCAATGACGTGTTGAGAGACATGGTTGATCAGTTCATATATGTCTACCTGGATGACATATTGATTTTTTCGTCGTCTCTCCAGGAGCATGGTCAACACGTCAGACGAGTGCTTCAGCGGCTGCTAGAGAATGGGCTTTTTGTCAAGGCGGAGAAATGCGAATTTCATGCACAGTCTGTTTCTTTCCTAGGGTACATCGTCTCATCTGAGGGAATTCGCATGGATCCTGACAAAGTTAAGGCTGTGGTGGATTGGCCAAGTCCAGATTCCCGTAAGGCCCTACAGCGGTTTCTGGGGTTCGCTAATTTTTACCGGTGTTTTATTCGCAATTTCAGCCAACTAGCCGCACCTCTGACTGCCTTGACCTCCCCCAGAACGACCTTCAGGTGGTCAGATGCAGCCGAAGCTGCATTTGCCAAACTGAAGAGCCGCTTCGTTTCGGCTCCCATTCTGATTGCCCTGATCCATCGCGTCAGTTTGTGGTGGAGGTCGATGCGTCAGAGGTGGGGGTAGGCGCAGTTCTTTCCTCTCCCTCAGACGACAAGATACACCCGTGCACGTATTTGTCTCATCGTTTGTCCCCCGCCGAACGCAATTATGACATTGGCAATAGAGAATTGTTGGCAGTCAAATTAGCGTTGGAGGAGTGGCGTCACTGGCTAGAGGGGTCGGGGTTACCCTTTATCGTTTGGACTGATCACAAGAATTTAGAGTACATACGATCGGCTAAAAGGCTCAACTCCAGGCAGGCTCGGTGGGCACTTTTTTTCGGACGTTTTGACTTTACTCTATCGTACCGCCCGGGCTCCAAGAACATCAAGCCCGATTCTCTTTCTCGTATTTTTGACCCTTCCGAACGCCCGTCCACTCCCGAGTGTATTCTTCCCGAGACATTAGTGGTCTCCACTCTTACATGGGAGGTCGAATCGAAGGTACTAGCGGCCTTAGAAGGGGTAACGCCTCCACCCGGATGCCCACCGAACCGTTTGTTTGTGCCGGAGGGGTTAAGGTCCTGCGTTATCAAGTGGGGTCATTGTTCCAACGTGGCTTGTCATCCAGGGGTTAATCGAACCAGATTTTTGGTCAAGCAACGATTCTGGTGGCCGGCTATGGCTCGTGATATTCGCAGTTTTGTTTTGGCTTGCTCAGTTTGTGCCACTGGTAAGACTTCCAACCGCCCTCCAGATGGGTTACTCCAACCGCTGTCTGTCCCTTCGAGACCCTGGTCCCATATCGCGCTAGATTTTGTAACCGCCCTCCCACCCTCCCAAGGGTACACGGTTGTTTTGACCGTTGTGGACCGATTCTCGAAGGCGACCCATTTTATACCCTTAGCCAAATTACCCTCTGCTAAGGAGACAGTGGTTACGGTCATTGATCACATCTTCCGGTTACATGGCCTCCCGGTGGATGTGGTTTCTGACAGGGGTCCCCAATTTGTGTCCAAATTCTGGCAGGAGTTTTGTAAGTTACTGGGGGCGACGGTTAGTCTTTCCTCTGGGTTCCACCCCCAGACCAATGGTCAGACTGAGAGAGCCAACCAAGATTTAGAGCGAATGTTGCGATGTTTGGCGTCCAAGAATCCTTCCTCCTGGAGTCAACAACTCTCTATGATTGAGTACGCTCACAATTTGCTGCCAGTGTCTTCTACGGGCCTTTCTCCGTTTGAATGTAGTCTAGGTTACCAGCCACCTGTGTTTCCCAGTCTGGAATCCGAAGTTGCGGTCCCCTCCGCTCACGCTTTCGTCCAGAGGTGCCGTCGCACTTGGAACAGAGCCCGCGAGACTCTGCTGCAAGTGAGGGCGCGTACCAAGGCTAAGACTGATCGCCACCGGTCGAAGCCTCCCGTATACGTCGTGGGTCAAAAAGTGTGGCTTTCTACTAAGAACATTCCGCTCCGTTCCGTTGCCAATAAGCTTGCGCCCAAATTCATTGGCCCGTTTACTGTCACTAAAATTATTAGTCCAGTGGCAGTCCGCCTCAAATTGCCTCCGGCGTACAGGAGGATTCACCCCGCCTTCCATGTGTCCAAAATTAAACCTGTTTTCCATTCGCATCTTAATCCGCCTACTCCGGTTCCCCCACCGCCACGACTCGTAGACGGGGAACCAACCTATTTGGTTAATCGTATTCTGGACTCTAGGCGGAGGGGACGCTGGACTCTAGGCGGAGGGGACGCGGTTTCCAGTACTTGGTGGACTGGGAAGGTTACGGTCCGGAGGAGAGAAGTTGGGTTCCTGCTAGGGACATTCTGGATCACTCCCTTATTGATGATTACAATCAACAGGTAAGGAGTTCTGGGAACGCCGTGAGGCGTTCCTAGGAGGGGGGGTACTGTCACGGTTCACTATCCGCTGTCTCATACTGTTGTCTGTGTGTAGGTTTTGGGGTGTGTCACTTGATTGTTCTGTGTGGGCGTCGCCGCTGATCACTGATCAGCGGCAGCTGTGGATCATTACACCTGCCCTTTATAACGCCTTGTCTTTCGTCTCATGTTTGTCAGATCGTTGTTTGGAGTCGTGGTGTTTGTCCCGTTGTTCTCGTGTTGTATGTTCCTGAATTGATCTTCTCGTCTCTGTTCCTGGTTTCTGTCTGTTACATTGGATTCTCGTTCTGGATTACGTTCACGGATCATCACACGGACACACGGACTCATCTCACGGATCACCATTCACTACGGACATTCACCGCTCATCGAAGTCCCTGTGTTACCACTCTCCTGCTGTCTGTGTTGCTACTATGTGTTTACATTGTTTCCTACAATCTGGTGTGAAGCTCTATTAAAGAGATATTAACTTGCATTTGTATCCAGCCTTCTTTTCCCGTGACAGGGAGCTTGCACTCCCATGGGGTCTGCCGTTGTAAGCAACCATGAGCTGCACTCTCCATGACGAAACCCAGTATATGCATGACAACGAGGAAGTTTCAGCAAAGGATAAATGGATTTCGAGCACCGAAAAGCGGACCACTGGATCAGAGCATTGTCAATCACTGCCTTTTTCGATGCCAATCATTGCCTGTAAATTTGACAATGCTCAATACAATTGGATCAGAGCCCTGTCAATGCTTTGGCAATATAAAGCCATTAAAGCTACTTAAATCTGAATTTGTCAATCACTGATCGATTTGGTGAGTTTTTCAAACGGGAGGAGAGACCACAGACCAGATCTCACACTGTGTCAATATTCTGATTACTTTCGTGTGACTGATCAAGCCATTAGCTAGTATAAGTAACAAAATGCTTTCCCTGTGTCCAGATTTGACTGTAATAGTAATGCAAAAACTGACACTTCAAATTAACAACAAAAAACAAACTCAACAAAAGTAGTCTCTAATAATGTCTAAATATAGGCTATATCCAAATGCAAAATCTATACAGCCATCTAGTGGTTACACCTTGGTAATACAGATGATAAATGGTTCATAATTTAAGCCCAAAGTATACTTCTTTTTTACACATACGCTAGTGTATGCGCACAGTCAAACGTACAGCCTTGAAAGTATACTTCATTTGACTCGTATGTATACACAGCCGTTCGATGCATGTGCAGTTTTGAGCAATCTCTCGCCACGAGTTACAACCCATGTAAAGAGCTTTGCATTCTTTCATGCTAGAGTTATACAAATAAGGGTACTTTCTAACCTCTTCGCACAATCTCTCGTCTATGTAGGCCTCCATCGTCGCCGTAGCTTGCATGCGTTCTGGTCTGTTCTGTTTATGCAGT
Source organism: Anabarilius grahami (assembly GCA_003731715.1). NCBI lineage: Eukaryota > Metazoa > Chordata > Actinopteri > Cypriniformes > Xenocyprididae > Anabarilius > Anabarilius grahami. The sequence goes on from RJVU01018862.1 coordinate 3,397,273, forward strand.
TTTTCTTTGACTATCTTGTGAATCGACGCCCCAGGGCACATTTGCCACCTTGTGGATAAACTAAATACTGCAAAAAATAAAATGTGCATGTGCGACCCAAAAATCCAGCGAAGAATCCGCATACTCTTCTGATGACGAAATTTGTGTCGCGTACGCATAAAAAGTGAAGTATACTTTGGGCTTTAGAGATAAATATTAATACCGTAAAATCCCCTTATATAGCCATGACATATTTCTGTTTTCCTCTATTAGAAACCAAAGATTGAATCACCTCCCTCGAAAAGCCATTAGCCTATTTGTAATATTTATTTTATCACTAACATTTATGATGATTATTAGTGATGCAACATACGAGTCATGCGCATGTGATTGTATTGTGTGTGCGTGTGCAGACATCCCACCCTCCAAAAACACATTCCAGGAGATGGCACAACACCCTTCCTAATAAAGAAATTATATTATAGGCCACTATTATATTCATTCGCCTAAGCCGCCTAACACAGGTTTGTTCATTTAATAGCATTCGTACACCGAAAGTGATGTAGTTGAGTGTGATGGAAAAAGAGCAGAGTGTCCCACAAAATCTGAAAGCAAGTGGTCACAGAAGACGCATTTGAAACACGTGTTGATACCAGGTATAACGGTAATGCGTCTTGGTTGACCACTTGTGATCGGTTCACCGAAAACGCATCTTAATACCAGGTGGAAACAGGCTTTCTCTCTCGATCGCTTGGTTTCCAGGATATTGCATATAATTTAGCGGGTAGGGGGGCTCTAGAATAGGGGCCTGTGTAGACCTTAATCCTCCCCTGACAACAGGACACTCTTTTTGCCTATCTTAAAGAAGTACTGCATAGAACACCAACACAACTGAGATTCACAGACAAAGTGCAGTTCATCTGTGATGTACCAGAGGTATGCCTAATTAATAATGCACTTACAGCTTACTGTATATACTGTAAGCAGCATGCCTACCATAATTCTACTTGTGTATAATGGCTTTCTGTCCTCATTTTGTCCTTGCAGGAGGCTGAACAGGTCCTCTCTGGGCCAGATTATCATTGCAGGTCAGAAAATGTATTGTTCCCTTTCGTGGGAACTATAGACGCTACGTCAGTGACGTGATGGGAATCCTCTGCATTTTTGCGTTCGTGAAGCACTACTGTATCCAACCAATGAGAGAGAACGTGACGTCAGAGGCGGGCGACGTCGCGGACTATAAAGCATGCCCGGAAACAGAGAACGCTAGCTTCTGTTGTCTTCAGTAAGCGCTATCTGTATCTTGTCTGTCTTATTTACTGTTGTTTGTCTCGCAAAAGCACAAAAATACAATATATAATGACGCAACGTTTCACTAAGTGTGTGCCTCCCTGTCCGCGATTCATCGTGGTAGGGGACACACATGAGATGTGTGTGAAGTGCCTGGGGGTTGAGCACGCACAGGCAGCTCTCGAGGGGGCTGTCTGTGTGCACTGTGAGAGGCTCACTCTCAGGGCGCTTCGCTCACGCCGGGCGCTCTTCGAGGAGGGCGCCGCGGCGAGTGTTCCCCGCGGGTCTGGTCCCGCTGCTGCCGAGGCACAGCGTAGACTGCACTCGTGGGGTTCACAGATGGATCTAGCAGAGGGGGGAGAGACGGGCTTTGCCTTATCGCTCCCCTTACCTGCTAGATCTAGTGTCTCTCCTTTGGTGGCGGAAGCACGCGCTGCGGTTTCTTCCCCCCGAAGAGAGGCACCGAGGAGGTTGAGGAGGTTGATATTGAAGGTATCGAGGGTGGAGATGAGGGACCGTCATCCTCATCTCCAGCCCATGAGGAGCTTGCTGAGGTAGTGACCCGGGCAGTAGAAAAACTGAACATAAGCTGGCCCGTGGAGGAAAGCGTTCCAAAAATTAAAAGCAAACTAGATGAACGCTTCCTCCCAGCAAGGTCACTGCCTCAGCGTCGGGGACTGCCGTTCTTTCCCGACCTCCACACCGAGGTGTCGAGGTCGTGGAATAGACCCGTGCAGTACCGTGTCTTCAGCCCACAGACATCTATGTACAGCAATATTACTGGGCTGAAGCAACACGGTTATGGGGCGATGCCTCGGGTTGAGGAGACGCTTGCGAGCTATCTCTCGCCCGAGTCTGCATCGTCCCTGAAATCCCCGACGTTGCCCACCAGACCTTTAAAACAGACATCGAATCTGGTGGGCAAGGCTTACTCGGCAGCAGGTCAGGCTGCGGCATGTCTGCACACAATGAGCATACTGCAGGCATACCAAGCTGATCTGCTGGGGGAGATTGATGAGAGTGGGGAGGTCACGTTTGAGACCATTCAGGAGCTGAGGAAAGCCACAGATTTAGCTCTCCGTGCCACCAAGGAGACGGCCAAATCAGTAGGCCGCTCTATGGCAGCCCTGGTGGCCACGGAGAGACATCTGTGGCTCAACTTGGCAGATATTAGGGACAAAGATAAATTTGTCCTTATGGATGCGCCGCTTTCCTCCGAGGGCCTGTTCGGCGACGCAGTAAATACTGTCGTCGACAGGTTCGAGGAGGCGAAAAAGCAGAAAGCGGCGTTCCAGAGATTCCTCCCCCGAAAATCTCATCCCCCTGAGGCTGCCGGGCGGGGGCAGCCTCAGCCGACAGCCGGCTCCTCGGGGCACAGACCCCAACAAAAGGCGAGTGTGGCCGCCCGTGCTCCCCCGCGGAAAGCTTGGGGACCGGAGCGTGCTGCACAGCCGAAGCCTTCTGGGGGTAGGACGGATCTGAGGACCGTCATTATTTCCCGGAAGGCTTCCCAAAAGAAATCCTGACGGTCGTGGGTCAGGGTTTCTGAGGGCAGTCCCCTCCGAAGGGGTTCGACGATTAATTTCTATCGTTCCCCTTCGGTGCCCTCAGGGGGCTGTTCTGCCAACCCTGCCACTCAAAGTGCGACAGGGCGCAGCAGTCCCCGTCGATCCTCCGAGGAGGGTCGGCCAGCACGTGATTCGTTTATCTGCCGGTGCGCCGTGTCAGATAAACGAGCCAAGTGCTCAAAAAACACCAGAGACCAGTCTCGAGAGGCTGGTACCCTTAGTAGATCATTCAGAGGAATGGAAATGTCTTCCGAATGTTTCGAAATGGGTGATGCTCATAGTAGAACAGGGGTACAGAATTCAGTTCGGTTCTCTTCCACCCAGGTTCAGTGGAGTGATTCACACTGTGGTAGCTCCAGAGCAGTCTTTGGTAATGGAACAAGAAGTTACGACGCTTTTGCAAAAAGGAGCTATAGAAAGGGTTCCTCCTCCCAGCAAAATGTCGGGCTTTTACAGCCGCTACTTCATTGTTCCAAAGAAGGATGGAGGGTTGCGTCCGATTCTAGATTTACGCATACTAAATCGATCTGTAAAGAAGTTGAAGTTCAAGATGCTTACACTCAAACAGATTATTCCACAGATCAGATCCGAGGACTGGTTTGTGGCGATAGATCTGAAGGATGCATATTTTCACATATCCATCCATCCTTCTCACAGGAAGTTCCTCAGGTTTGCTTTCGGGGGCAAAGCATACCAATACAAGGTTCTTCCCTTCGGCCTATCACTGTCACCCCGCACGTTCACGAAGTGCATGGATGCAGCCTTGGCTCCTCTGAGACTCCGGGGCATCCGTGTACTGAACTATATCGACGATTGGTTGATATTAGCTCAAACGGAACGTCTGGCAGTTCTACATCGAGATGTGGTTCTGTCGCACATGAAAAGGCTTGGGTTGAGGCTCAATGCCAAAAAGAGTGTGCTGGTCCCGAGTCAGGTTGCAAACTACCTAGGTGTAATCTGGGATTCCACCATGATGCAGGTGCAATTGTCCCCTGCTCGTGTGAATTCCATTCTCGGGGCCGTGAAAGGGGTGAAGTTAGGCCAGTCACTCACTGTAAAACAGTTTCAGAGACTGTTGGGTCTGATGGCAGCTGCGTCCAACGTTATTACTTTTGGCCTTCTGCACATGAGACCCTTACAGTGGTGGCTCAGGACCAAGGGGTTTTCCCCGAGGGGAAATCCTTTTCGCATGATCAAAGTCACGCGGCGATGCCTTCGTGCTCTGGTCATGTGGAAAAAGCCTTGGTTCCTGTCCCAGGGACCCATGTTGGGAACTTCATGTCATCGCGTAATGCTTACGACAGATGCGTCCCTCACGGGCTGGGGAGCGATCATGAGTGGTCGCTCAGCTCAAGGTCGGTGGGA
>RJVU01018862.1:3414215-3438746 GCA_003731715.1 Anabarilius grahami
ATTTTGGCTGCACAGCAGCTCTTAAAGAATAGTTTCAATGCAGGCAGATCAAAGCACTGTTGAATATCAAATGTCAAGTTAAATGTCAAGTGTCCCCAACTAAGCAAGCCAAAGGCGACAGCGGCAAGGAACCCAAACTCCAACAGGTGATATCAGGTGGCAAACAGGTGGCAAGTAGGTGTTAAAATGGAGAGAAAAAAAAACCTTGGGAGAAACCAGGCTTAGTCGGGGACCAGTTTTCCTCTGGCGAACAGTGCTTTGTTTTGCGATTCAGATTGCTATCATAAGTCTGATAGGATCGCAACATTCAAAAGTATTTATTTCAGTTCCATCCAGTTGAGGATCGTATTCATCACGCCGGTATGGACGGTTTGTTGAGGAACTGTGCCACTGTCTGTCATGTCGTTGAGGCCTTCACAATGGATGATCTAGTTGACTCGATCTCTGCTGATACTTCAGGGCTGCGTTGTGGTCCTGTCAGGGCGCCGGTCCTCGGTCTCACCTGGAGCCTAATAATCCTTTAACGGATTGGAAAATATACATTTATAATGTGTTATGTGTATGCCAGGTTAAAAAGATGCGTTTTTAGTCTAGATTTAAACTGACAGAGTGTGTCTGCTTCCCGAACAATGCTAGGAAGATTGTTCCAGAGTTTAGGTGCCAAATAGGAGAAGCATCTACCACCTGCGTTTGATTTTGATATTCTAGGTATTATCAGCTGGCCTGAATTCTGAGATCTCAATAAACGTGAAGGACTATAATGCATTAAGAGCTCGCTCAGGTACTGGGGAGCTAAACCATTTAGTGCTTTGTAAGTAATTAGCAAGATTTTAAAATCTATACGATGTTTAACAGGAAGCCAATGCAGTGATGACAGAACTGGGCTAATATGGTCATACTTCCTAGTTAGAACTCTAGCTGCTGCATTTTGTACGAGCTGTAGTTTATTTATCAGGCGAGCAGAACAACCACCCAGTAAAGCGTTACAGTAATCTAGCCTTGAGGTCATGAACGCATGAACTAACTGTTCTGCATTTGTCATTGAGAGCATATGTCGTAGTTTAGATATATTTTTAAGATGGAAGAATGCGGTTTTACAGATGCTAGTAACATGGCCTTCAAATGAAAGATTGGTATCAAAGAGCACACCCAGGTTCCTAGCTGATGATGAAGACTTAACAGAGCAGCAATCAAGTTTTAGACAGTATTCTAGGTTGTTACTTGAAGAAGTTTTTGGTCCAAAAATTAGAATCGTAATTACGTAATTCCATTGTAGCCACATGGATTACTTTAACGATGTCTTTCCTACCTTTCTGGACCTTGAAAGTTGCGTTGGATCTCTATGGAGGGACAGAATCCTCTCAGATTTCATTAAAAATAACTGTGTTCAGAAGATGAACGAAGGTCTTACGTGTTTGGAATGACATGAAGGTGAGTAATTAACGTCAGAATTTTCATTTTTGGGTGAACTAACCCTTTCAGAGCCAGGGTAAACTTTTGAACAAAATGATAATGGTGTACATTTTTCTTTTTTTCTTTGCATGTTAATATACTGTTTAGCCTCTGAAGGGCAGTACTAAATGAATGAATGAGTTTTAATACAATTTCAGGGGAGGTGACGAAACTTAACTTGGAACAGCCTCTCTGGCCAAGATGAAACAGACAGGGAGTTGAGTAATGGTCTCCGCGGTCGTAACAGAACAAACTGAGAGCTCATAGGCGATCTCTGTGGTTGAGTTAAGGCAGGCAGAGAGTTCACTGACAACCTCAGAGGTTGTGTCAGGCAGACCGGAAGTTCACTGACAACCTTCGTGGTCTATTTCATAGCATACAAAGAATTTATGAGTGGACACCACCGCCTCGGGATGAGCTGGAGCGGTTGCCACCGCCTCAGGAGGAGCTGGAGATGGTGGCGACTGCCATTACAGGAAGTGCAGATGGCGGTAGAGGCCCCAGGACCACCGGACTCGGGACCACTGGACTTGGGTGTGCTGGGACCACCAGAATGCCGGCCGCTCGCACCGACATCATAGGTGGGTCCGCCAAACTTGAAGCCACTCTCAAATGCCTTGGGACCACCTTAGTAGCTTCAGGTGCAGCGTCCATGACGGTTGGAGACTCTGGCATGGCAACCATGACAGCTGGAGACCATGATGGCTGGCTATCAGATCCACCGGCTCTGTCGGTCGTGTCATTGAACTATAAAAACTTTCCTCATGGGTACAGAGGCTATTTTTTATCCCCCATAGAAAGCAACATAATTACCATATTCAACGTCCAGAAAAGTAGTAAAGACATCGTTAGAGTAGTCAACGTGACTACAGTGGTTCAACCACAGTGTTATGAAGCAATGAGAATACTTTTTGTGCGCAAAAACAAAACAAAAATAACGACTTTATTCAACAATTTTGTCTCTTACTAAGTCGGCATTCTGACGTAGAACCTGTAAGCCTGCACTGTCTATACAACATAAACAGTGTAGGAGAACATCAAAAATATCTTAATTTGCATCACAGGTAATTTCCAAACATCAGGGGCCATATGTATAAAGCCGCTCAGAGTAAAATTTTAGTCTTTAGTGTGTCAAAGTTCTAAGAATGACATAATTTTACTCTTTTTACCACTTAAGAATAAGTATGATTCATAAAGGTTCCTAAGTGTGCAGACTAGGTCTTAACTCCTAAATTATTTAGGAGAGCTGGAGAGGTCTCTTAACCTAGTTAGGAGTAACAAGATGGCAGCAAAGAAAAGGAGACACATGCTTTCCAATGAAGGTATGATTTATTGGAGTTATTTGATGAAATGGAGTTGATAAAACAATATAAACTTGATTGACATTTCTTTTTGTAACTGACCTAATAAGCAATGTAATAACTTTAAATAAATGTAATACATTTAATATTACATAAACAATAATTAATACAATTAATGCATTTTAATACATTTAATGACTTTTTATAAACTTTATAAACTAAAGTTTTTATAACTTTAAATGTAACAACTTCTCCCACTCTACAAATCAATGCTCTGACTGTAGGAATCAAATAGTAATTACGTGTTTTGATTACTGTAAGAATGCAGCAGTGCACTGGTGATGACTTGGACCCATCAGTCCACAGTAAGCAGGCTCTTAAATAGTACTATTGCCAAACTTACCACACCAAACATAGTGGCCAAAACTGATGTGCAAAGAGATGTTGGATTATTCTTTTCTTTTTTTTTTAAATGACCCTACAATTTAGCTTAAACCATCAAAATATGAGGAAAATATATTTATTTTTATGTTTATATTATTTAAATGTTTTAAAATATCAGTGAAGAATAAAACACTAAACTAAGCAAAGGTATTTATCTGACAAAATGTTTGACAAAAAAAAAGGAAAACAAAAAAGCTCAGAAAAAAGCACACATTGACTACAACATAATCAGTTTTTCATATTTCATTGGTCCTCTTGTTTTTGCATGTGTTCACAATTTCTTTGTATGACAGCCTGGCCAAAACTAATTTGAAATAATTTGAAATTTCATTTCATTATCACACATGAAACAATTGACTCCAAGCACAGCTACGCGATATGCTTACATCTTAACACATTTAAAAAAAAAATTTAAATTAATGTTGGTCAATTTTCATATGGCTGGACATTACATTTGGCCTCTACTCTATGGCAGTTCATTGACTTTCCAACTGACCATCAAACCATGCGGCAAAGCCACTTTTATGTTGATAGAAAAGACAAAAACTTTTATCTTAGTGAGGAGGCGGGCTGACCCCGTTGCTACGTATGACACACCCTGCCTCCCAATGTCCATACTATCCATCCTAAATAGTATGTGAGATTAAAATAACTGTGTCCCAAAGAATAGTATGTTGAAAAGAGTATGCCAAAAGTCCCCGGATGGTCTACTATTTTCGGTAGATTTTCGAAGTGTGCACACTATAAAGGCTAATATTGCCCACAACCCATTGCGCTTTGGATGAGGATTCAGTTCAGAACTACAAACACGAGTACAATGTGTTATAAAAAACTACAAAACGTGGCGGATATGCGCGACCAACGGTGAGAGGTTTGAGTGACTAATAATCAGTTTAACCTGATAGAAAATATTTATTTAATGTTATCCGTGTTATATTTAATCTGCAATACCAATGAAGACTTTTATAAAGATCCGATTGGCCATTCACTTTTAAATGCATCATTATGCATATGAAGAGAGTTCTCCACATGAAAGACCCACGACTGCAGATCAATGTGCTACTGCATTTCTCTCCGATACGGTAGGTAATTAACTAAATGAAATGTGGTGGAGTATGTAAGATGATTGACAGGCCAGTTTACGGTGACAGGATGCTACAGAGAGCAAAGACGCAATTGTATGACGTGATAGTATGTCCCAAAGCTTGTCTACTATTTTGCTACACACTCAAAAGTATGTACTTTTTGTTCACAAAAAGAGTACATACTTTTAGGGCGTAGTAGAAGTATGCGAATTGGGACGCAGCAATAGTCTTTTGAAGACTGTGTTTGGTTGGTTGTCCAAGAAGGAAAGATATTAGCGTGTCTGTAATAAGATCATGTCACAAACATGATCCCTGCACTATTTAATGTGTAGTGTCTTATTAACTCACAGTCATGCATTGTGTGCAACACATTCTCCCTCTTCACATTGCGTCCATTTTCTCCGCTGCTAAAGAAGCTCTTAAAAGTCCTCGTCTGTACTCCTAACAATTTTGGACATTAAGACCTCTTTTAAGGGTTAAGATGCTTTTTGGGCCCGTATGTATAAAACTTCTCGGAAATGCTCTTAAGAATAGTCTTAAGTTTTGACTTAAGTGTCAAAAATTTCTTGGTAAAGAGTAGGAGTTTTCTAAATGTATTCAATCTTATGAGAGGAAGGTTATGAACATGAACCCCCATAATCCTTGAAACGTCACCTTTTTTCTGTACGAAACTTCAAAAAGCATTTTTTTTCAGAGGTGAGACACACCTCTAACAATACACTTACAGCCACTTGCACCTGCCTTTTTGAGACACCATGGTAGGCCAGTGGTTGGTCTGGGCCAGTATACTGGCTGTGATGGCAAATCTCTGATGTTGATTTAATCCATAATACAAATGTCATGGCAGTCCTTAACATACGACTAATCAACATTATATCACTAGCATTAATCCTTTTATTGTTATAGCTTAACAGACTGCAGCTAACTTTTGCTAGCTATCTAACCTATTATAATAATGTAATTCCATTATTGCGCAGACATTTTCTCGATTTACCAAAAACTAATTTCATAACTTTTATGAGTGGTGAATATGTCATCATACCTTACCTGAGATGATGTTAACATTTTTTTTGTGAATGTGACATGGGCGGGTCCTTGTTTGTTACTGACGTTTTAGTTTGCTTTCAGCAACTACATACAAGAGACGGCAGTCTGTCAGATATCGCGTCACAGAAAAAAAATTGCATGTCATGTGACTTAACCAAAGCACATCATTGGCTAAACTAAGGTCTTCTCTTACCAACAAAAAAAACTAGAATGTTCTCTTAAAGAGATGGTGGCAAGGAAATGAACATAAAGAGTATGTTGCCATATGGCAACACTATGCGGTAGAGGGTTAAGTGTTGTGAACTAAGGACTACAATGATGTCGACTCAAAATGGCCGCCCTCAACCTCTGAATCAGCCAATAGTGAGCCTGGAAGGGTGAAGTCACAGCAGCACAATACCAATCATTTAATGTTATTATAAAAAACAATAATAAGAAAAACACAAACGTTTTAATATTTAAATTTATTTAAAAGCAATAGCTTTGCATTGTGCAAAATTATCACAAATTAGTTTTGATAGTGTGGAATCTTTTTCTATTGATATGTCTCCTCATTTACAGTTAGAGCAATGATGTGTCATGAGTTCATCAATGGCTCCAACAACTCCAGGGAAGCCCACAGTCAACATAAGTGTCTTGCTTTTGCTGCATGGTTTGATGGTCAGTTTGAAAGTTGATGAACTGCTATAGAGTAGTGGCCAAATATGATGTCCAGCCATATGAAAACTGACGTCTTCAACCTTAATTCAAATATTTTTTAAAAATGTGTTAAAAGATGTAAGTATATCGTAGCTGTGCTTGGAATCAATTGTTTCATGTGTGATAATGACATTAAATTTCAAATTATTTTTGGCCAGGCTGTCATACAAAGAAATTATAAACACATGCAAAAACAAGAGAGAACCAGTTAAATATTAAAAACTGATAATGTTGTAGTCAATGTCATATTTTAAAACATTTAAATAATATAAACATAAAAATAAAATTATTTTCCTCATATTTTGATGGTTAAAGCAAAATTGTTTGCGATTAACAAGAAACTCTTGTTTGTATTTACTCTTGTGTACTGTATGTTCATTTTTGTGCTTCCTTGTCGTTCGTTCATCATCTGCGCTTTATTTTTCGTGAAGGATTATTTTGTTTCACGTCAGCTGTGATAAACAGACATCCACTCTCATTACCTGTGTAACAGAGGCCAGACAGTGAGAGTTTTTCAGGTAAACTACTGCACACTGACGCCCGCTAAAGAATGAGGTGTTTAGAATCATTGATAGTGCATTCGCCTCGCATGACAGCAGTAATCGGGCCGGGGTTCGAGATAGACTCGGAGCAGGGTGGTTAGGATTGGAGTGTAAGTTTTGGAGGCAGCGCAATGAAGAGAGGGGTGTGTTTGGGTTGATTTAAAATATCAACAGTGTTCAACAACGAATTTGAGAAATCGCATACAGCACCTTTAAATGTATTAAAATGCATTAAACATTAATTATTGTTCAAGTAATATTTATTACATTTATTTAAAGTTATTACATTTCTTATTAGGTCAGTTACAAAAGGAATTGACAATCAAGTTTATATCATTTTATCAACTCAATGTCATCATATGACTCCAATACATCATATCTTCATTGGAAAGCGCGTGTCTCCTCTTCTTTGCTGCCATCTTGTTACTCTTAACTAGGTTAAGAGACCTCTCCAGCTCAAGACCTAGTCTTGACACTTAGGAACCTTTATGAATCACACTTATTCTTAAGTCTAAGAATAAGAGTAAAATTGTCATTCTTAGAATTTTGACTCATTTAAGACTAAAATTTTACTCTGAGTGGCTTTATACATACGGGCCCTGAATTGCTTTTCTCTTTACTAGGATTTTTAATTAATTTTAAGAGGAAATGCCCACATTTCTAAGAATTTTCTTAGAATTTTGTCACTAGGAGCTAATCTTTGCAGTAAGATTTTTTTATGAATACAGGCCCAGGGCCCGTATGTATAAAACTTCTCAGAAATGCTCTTAAGAATAGTCTTAAGTTTTGAATTAAGTGTCAAAAAATTATTAGTAAAGAGTAGGAGTTTTTTAAGTGTAGGATACTTTTATAAAGAAGCTAAAAGCAACTTTTAGTAAAGTATAAGACGGATTCTTAAGTACTGACTTAAGTGTTGTGAACTAAGGACTACAATGATGTCAACTTAAAATGGCCGCCCTCAACCTCTGAATCAGCCAATAGCGAGCCTGGAAGGGTGAAGTCACAGCAGCACAATACCAATCATTTAATGTTATTATAAAAAAAGAACACAAACGTTTTAATATTTAAATTTATTTAAAAGCAATGGCAAATGGCATTATGCAAAATTATCACAAATTAGTATTGATGGTGTGGAATCTTTTTCTATTGATATATGTCTCCTCATCTACAGTTAGAGCAATAATGTGCCGTGAGTTCATCAACGGCTCCAACAACTCCAGGGAAGCCCACAGTCAACATAAAAGTGGCTTTCTTTTGCCGCATGGTTTGATGGTCAGTTGGAAAGTCAATGAACTACCATAGAGTAGTGGCCAAATGTGATGTCCAGCCATACGAAAACTGACATCTTCAACCTTAATTGGTTCTCTCTTGTTTTTGCATGTGTTCATAATTTCTTTGTATGACAGCCTGGCCAAAAATAATTTGAAATCATTTGAAATTTCATTTCATTATCACACATGAAACAATTGACTCCAAGCACAGCTACACGATATGCTTACATCTTTTAACACATTTTTTTTAAAAATATTTGAATTAAATACTAAAAACTGATTACGTTGTAGTCTGTCATATTTTAAAACATTTAAATAATATAAAAATAAAAATATTTTCCTTATATTTTGATGGTTTAAGCAAAATTGTTTGCGATTAACAAGAAACTCTTGTTTGTATTTACTCTTGTGTACTGTATGTTCATTTTTTGTGCTTCCTTGTCGTTCGTTCATCAACTGCGCTTTATTTTTCGTGAAGAATTTTGTTTCGCGTCAGCTGTGATACACAGACACCCACTCTCGTATTGCGTGTTTAGCTAGATAGTGAGAGTTTTGCAGGTAAACTACAGCACACTGACGCCCGCTAGAGAATGAGGTGTTTAACGTTATTGATAGTGCATTCACCTCGCTTGACAGCACCGATTGGGCTGGGGTTCGAGACAGACTCAGTGCAGGGTGGTTAGTATTGGAGTGTGAGTTTTGGAGGCGGTGCAATGAAGAGAGGTGTGTGTTTGTTTGGGTTGATTTTAAATATCAACAGTGTTCAACAACGAATTTGAGAAATCACATACAGCACCTTTAAATGTATTAAAATGCATTAAACATATTAATTATTGTTTAAGTAATATTTATAACATTTTGTACATTTATTTAAAGTTACATTTATTAGGTTAGTTAAAAAAAGAATTGACAATCAAGTTTATATCATTTTATCAACTCCATGTCATCATATAACTCCAATACATCATATTTTCATTGGAAAGCACGTGTCTCCTCTTCTTTGCTGCCATCTTGTTACTCTTAACTAGGTTAAGAGACCTCTACAGCTCTCTTAAATAATTTAGGAGCTAAGACCTAGTTTTGACACTTAGGAACCTTTATGAATCATACATATTCTTAAGTCTAAGAATAAGAGTAAAATTATGTCATTCTTAGAATTTTGACACACTTAAGACTAAAATTTTACTCTGAGCGGCTTTATACATATGGGCCCAGATTTGTGAAGACAAGCAATGTAAGCAGGTAGGTAACTGATACTTGGATAATTGTAGTTGAATTGGCAGAGAATTGCAGTCTTATTTGTTGCAGATGAGATTGGGGACCGGATAACTGAGGCAGATGGGTGAAGAGGATCACACAGGTAAGTTTCACATAGGAAAAAGTCTCGGTTACGTATGTAACCCTCGTTCCCTGAAGGAGGGAACGGAGACGTACGTCAGTAGTGACCGACAAATTGACATCCCAATTCATCAGTAGTGACCGACGAATTGACATCCCAATTCGTCGGTCACTACTGACGTACGTCGAACGTGACCGACTGAAAGGGAACAGTCATGTAAGTGGTTCAGGCATGGACAACGAGACCAGACACCGGTGAACTGATGACTGCTTATATGTGTGTCTGATAAGGGGATAATCAGCGATAGGTGTGATGATGGCTGACTGAGTGCAGGTGGGGACCAGAAGGGATGTTGGGAAATGTAGTTATGTGGTGACTGGGTGAGTGACTGAGAATTGTGACAGACAGTAATTGAGTCAACATTAGCTCAGGGAATAGAGCAATGCAAACAAAGTCACATCTACCACAAGAACACAATTTTGATGAGCTCTCTGGGTGAGTTTCTCCTCTGCCTCACTCCTGGTTGGTAAGCAGGCACAGCTGGGGGCAATCAGCTACTTGCCAGAGATAATGAATAAGAGAAGAAACAGAAGAAAAAGAAAAACACAGGGAAAAGACCACAGTACACCACACAAATATAATGTCTCTGGACCTAACACTGAGTCACTAAGTTTTAACTTGGTAAACAAGATTACGTTTATATGACAATGATGATAACATTTTTAAAACAATCACTGTTCACACAGAGTTTTCAGGCCCCCGTAAGGCTTTTGTTGTGTACTGTAGGTGAATGGCCAAAACACATAAGACGTAAATGGGCCCTAAGTGAGTCAGTGTGCAGTGATTGGGGAAATGCTAAAGTGGAGAAGAGCAGAAAACAAAAAAGCAAATTCAGTATGTACATGTGTCATCTAATGTAGTCTACATATGTGGCATGAGAGCCTGAGAAAGCACAAAAACACCTTTCACATCACAACTTTATATTACATTTGGATGTTTTAAAGAAACCCCTTTGTTAATCCATGGTTCATCAATCCTCTCAGAAAATTTTATTTTTTATTTTATTTTTATTATTATTTATTTATTTTTTGGTTTGGAGTTTCATATTCAGATTACTTATGACTGACAATATGGAAGCAAACGTAATCCCACTGGGAAAATATGTCTGGCAACGAGAAATGGTTGATTATTCACAATCATCAGTAATTACGATGTTTTGAAGGATGTTTGAGGCTCTTTTCGTGGTTCAAAGGTAAATAGGAGCACGCAATCCAGCAGAGCCTTTCATCTCGTTTTCTTCAAGCATCTTACAGCACCATTAAAGGTATCGCTGTGTAGTCTTTTTACCACCAGAGGATAGTCTGTTTGATATCCAGGGCCTTTGGAGCACCAAGATCTTTCTTAAAGTTGAATTGTGCACATATAGTATACAACACAAAGAAGCAAGCACACATAATTCAACAGGCTTTTAGGTCTTGTATAGTCTTTTGTATGTTTTGGTATAATATTCAGTGCTGTAAAATGCACTCAAAAAAAGTATGCAAAATTAGAGGACAACTTTCGTTTAGTTTCTTGACACTGATTTGTTTTTGTTTTTTCCCCTCTACTTTCAGTCTGCCGATGAGGCTGGATAATGGCCACTCTATCCCATCCAATAAAGGCACTAAAATCCAAGAAATGCTGGGCAGAACATCAGCAGTACTTGCCTGATAGCTTTGTTGTATTGCATTTCATTAATTCAGCAGACTGTGGGTGTTGAAGCAGGAGACACTTGAGACACAGTCAGCAGTCTGATGTGGTGAATGGGACAGACGCAGCAGAGCCTTCTGAATTTGAGTGTCTGAGGATGTTTAATGGATGGCCATTCAGATCTAAAAAGATTTTTTCAAAAGAGCTAAATTAATTGAGAAAACATTGCAGGAAATGTATTCAGGATCTAACGAGGATCTCTGCCTCATTGTGTGCAATTCACTTTTACTTCAGTGGTACTTCTTATACATTACTCCCTGAATCAAGGGACTGGGAGTGACATGTTACTGAGAGGGATTCTCAGTTATTCTCATAACTTTTGAGTGCATTAGTTACACTAATATATTGGACCTGATATCACCGTGGGAGATTTAGTGTCACATCATGTCTTTTTGCATCTTATGTTTCTCATTTAAAGATTTTTTTTTTCTGTTTGCCTGTAGCACTGGGATTCCACAGTATTTCAAAATAACAAAAAGAAGCGGTTTAAAATTCAAAATTAAAATTAGATTAAAAGAGATTGATGTGCAAGTTACTCATGGGAGTATTGACAACGTGGGCAGACAAGGAAAATGATTGGGGTAATAAGTGAATTTCACATTTGTTTCCCAGTTTCTAATGATTATTATATTATATATTACTGTCATATTGATTTAGTGCTGTCAGAGTTGGAGTTGTAGGCCTGTATTTAAAATGAGCTGTGCAGTTTGTCTTCTAGGACTTTGTGTGTTACCATTAATTTTCAAAGCATAAATTATGGAAAGGAGGAATGAGTGATATTCTGTTGGTTAATGTATATGTAATCCAAAGGCCTTTGGTGAATGGAATTAGTAAAATCTTGTTTCTTTTATCTCAGTAGTAGTTATGGAAGCAGCATACGGTTTAACAAGTTGGACTTTAGCAGTTCCAGAAGAGTGTGTATTCTGCATGGACTCTCGTCCCATGAGGTGACATTTAGTGAAATCCAGCCTGCGACATAAAAATGAGTTTGACACCCCTGATTTAAATAAGAAAAAAATGATTCTTCTGTGCAATAATACAAAGGTGTGTAGTAGGAAAAAGTTGCATAAGTATCCAGGCTTATCTCTCAACCGCAGGCACTCCACTCAGCATTCTCTCGCCCTTGCCGAGGAACCGCCATTGAATGTACAGCAGAGAGCACAACAGTGTTCAATACAGGCCTCGGTCAGTAAAGAAACTAGGATGCACTAAAAATGCACATCAGTACATGGACAGAAGATGTGCATATACATCTGCAGAGCTATGGAATGTTTCAAACACATTTACACGTTTAACCTTGTTGAGAGGTGTAATAATTTTGTCATCTCCTTTGTAAGCTTGTAACAAAGGAGATGACAAAATTATTATGGACAGACTTTTGTTAACCAGTTTATTGTGTAAGAATCCTCTCTACATACTTGATTACTGCAGAACATGAGACAACAGGTGGTTAGAAAAAACAGAAACCCATGCAATATTCCAGTTAAACTTAAATTTCTTCATTTTTAAATCACTCAGACCTGTATTATATAGAGACAAGGAGACAAATGACCAGATTCGACAGCAAAAATGTTGTACTGGACCTTGGTATTAGAGAAGCCCACCATAGTGTTTGTCAGCTCTAACTTTGGCCCCAAATTCAAATGACGAACATTTTAAACAAATATTAGTGGCTCTAATCAGTCATGTTCAGACTGTTAACACCCGTCATTATGGACATAATACAAACGTTGATGTGGTTCCCTGAGATGAGGCTTTGCAGAAATCAGTCCAATACAACAGGTGTTTCTAGACAGTAATTTCACTGATAGTGATTGTTTTGAATCAACAGCCTTTGTGCAGGACGTTGTGGTGAATAAATAGAAAATCAATGAAAAGTATGTGTCACGGCTAGGCTAAAACACTTCTAGCAAGATATCATGTAACCATATTTGTCACTTTTTCAGTTGATAAAACATCAGTATGTGTTCTCAGAGCTCAGCAGGATATTGGATATAGGGCTAAAGATAAAACATGGTGCTGTTAGGTTTTCATTTTGGGTGAGACAAATCTCGCCTTGCCAATTTTCTCCTATCTGAGCTCAGCTATATTTGCAGGTAACAAGGTTAATCATTTCTTGCTGCAGTAGACAGGTTAACAAATAAATTCATATAGACTTATATAGAGTGTGTGCTTGTGTATACAACCAGACACATAGATAGAACCCCTACCATGAAGCTAATATGTACAATGGACATTATTCAGCAGAGATATTAGGCCACTAAATGCTGTGATTGTTAAGGGGTTTGGTTCACCCAAAAATGAAAATTCTGTCATTTATTACTCACCCTCATGTCGTTCCACACCCGTAAGACCTTTGTTCATCTTCAGAACACAAATTAAGTTATTTTTTGATGAAATCCAAGAGGTATTTCTAAGGACATCCGTAGGTATGTCTAAGGACTCGTCCATAGACAGCAATATAATCAACACTTTCAAAGTCCAGGGCTGGATTTCCAGAAACCGTCTTAACTCTATGTCGTTCTTAAATTATATCTTAAGCAGTGGCGTGCAGTGGTGTTCTGAAATGAGGAGGCACATTTTTTTATTTATATATAAATCAATGTAAATTCATGCGCATCACTCTTAACGTTAACACATCTTCCTTGTTAAATGAACAGACTTTACATTACATCAAAAAAGAAAAAAAGAAACCAAATACAATTCTATTTTGTAATTTTACATTAACAATGTATTGTAATAAATGTTATATTTATCAAAACCAAGTCAATCTTATTAAGTTAGTGTTTTAAGCATTTCTACATTCATTCCAAAATAATAACTAAAGGCAATAATAATTTAAACAATATATTTTATTTGTGTTTTGATGTTTTTCTTTTTAATAGTCAACTTAGGCTATTTTGGATCATCAGTCATGCTCCGTAAACGTCTGTCACAGACACGAATTGTATTTTTAATTTCACCAAGCTGATTGCACTAAAAACCCCCACAGTCATCATGCTTTCAGTCCATTTCAAGTTTGATTTTGATGTGACATAAAGCAGTGATATCTAACTGGGTGATCTGTTTACTTACTTTTCAATTAGTCTTCCCATTGACGCCATCATTTGTTCAGTCAAACTGACGTGCGGAATGCGCACGTCAACAAGAGGCGGGATTTATCGCACAAACCAATCATATCCAATCATAACCAATTACATCCAATCATGAGACATTGCCTCCCCTCATGTGACTTTTCCCCATTCATTCTCAATTACCCCCCACAAAACCCACTGCACGCCGGGGGTCTGATGGTTTTCTATGATTTCCTATGAGAGCAAAGGGAGGCATGACTCCTGCTGTAACTTTACCTGCGGGTGTCGCTGTTGCACAGTGTTCCTTAAGAAATACGAGTGACTTGTGCTCTTTTTAATGTCATAATTTGTAATATTTGTGTTGTTTTATATGTAATATGGATTATTTTCTCATCCTATTTTTTTTGAGGAGGCACTGCCTCCCTTGCCTCCTCGGAGGAAATGCCCCTGATCTTAAGCTGTACCTTAACGTTAATACGTGTTTCCCGAAACGTTCTTAGTGGTCGCCAACCTGTCGATCTTTATCACTGTCCCAGTAGCTCACGAAAATAACAGAAATATGAATACAAAAATACATTACATTTCTCCAGTCTTTGTACTGTATTTTTGTATTTATTTTATGTTATTTTCGGGAGCTACTGGGACAGTGATGAAGGTAAATAGCCCTCATTATCTCTGAGTCTGTAAACGGCCATTAACAGAGGCCAGAGACGCTGAAGACGGATGCAAAAAGGGGAGAAAATTCTGTAGCAGGCAGAGCAGCTCACTGTTCATGATGCTCGAAATATAGTTAGGGGTGAATGATTATATGAATGCATCTCTAAACGGAATTACTGTCTTCAGAAAAATTTCGATGGCAATGGCATTTTATTTTCCTCCTGCCTCCGAATAAAGTAGCTAATTATTAGCACAGTTCAGCTTTTTTTTACAGCGGTAACCAAGGAAACACTGTATCACTGCTGCTCCATAAGCGCCACCTGCTGTCAGAGAGTGAATTTGCGTCTCATTCAGCCTGCTGTTTTTGTTTCATGCTTTTTTTGTGTGTAGCATATCATTTCACAAAGATAAAGTCAGACCGTTCTGTTTTTGCTTTAAATCTTGAAATTAAATCTAATTCAAATAAAAAACAACTGCTCATGCAATGTGTGTAGCATCTTTGTTTGGATTTTGATTAAAAACAAAATCCCTTTAAGACAAGTCATTTTACTCGGCGGCCATCTTTGAAACGCCTCTCGGGCATTCAAGTGCAGCTCCTATCTCTTTGAATGGGGAAACATCAAATTATCCAAAGCTGTTTGCCAAGCTTTCAATTATATTTCATATTTGAAATCACCAATGAAATCTGACAATAACTGTCTCATAAATTTTGTTTCTAAACGCTTGAATTATGACAAAAAACTGTATTTTTCAGGCTGGATCAAGCTAATGCGCATGCGCGAGTCTGACTGTTTATATAGGAACCGGAGCTTCTAACGGCAGCTGCAGTGACGCGATGACTTTACCAATCGGCGATTGGCTCTTATACAAGTGATGCGTCTTGTGTTATTCTATTTTCTTTGTTAAAAAGCAGTGGTTCTCTCTAATTTGAAATGGCTATGTATTTTTGTTTATTGTAATAATAATAATAATAATTATCTGCAACCAGTATCAGAATCGGCCAATTTTCTTGTAAAAATAAATAAATAAATAAATCAGAATCTAAATTGGCCACGAAAAAAATACTTGATAGTCTTTTTCTATCAAGTAGATCTTGTCTTTCATAAAGGTCGAGGTCAGGGATCTTGGGCTTAAAAAGGTTGGTGACCACTGAATTAGGATAGTGACAAAGAATAAAATGCAAAAATTTGCTGCTAAATTCACATGTGCTTTGGCGCTGAGCCAAAGACAGATGCACGCTCAGCGCTTGTCATATGTCATGACTATTCAGTGTTTTCAGTCAGGTTTATTTTAGGTTTCATACATGTAAATACACATTTGAATGAAGTACTAGGCTATATAAAAAAGACATTTATATGTGGGAAGCATAGGAAATATCCTTATAATTTGTGAACCCCCCCTTTAAAAGAAACTACAAATGTTTTGTTTTGTTAAATTGTTATTTAATTTAATTTAATGTTCTTTTATTTACAATTGTTTATTTACTTTCATTTTGGAGATGGTTAAAAATGCATAGCATTATCAGGCGCCGGCTGGGCAGCAAGAGGAGGAGTTGTCTGGGTCCCAGGGTTGTTGCCGGGGTCCTAGAGAGAGGAAGAGAAAAAGAGAATAATGATGCACGATGATGTGCGCGCTGTTAAGTTTTGTTTATTTCTGCTTTAATAAATACCACTTGATTTCCAGTTCATCATGCTTGTCTACAGCTTTTTATACCAAGTGTGCAACAAATATTGGCGAGCTAGTAGCCAGGAGAGATCGCGGAACAACAGCCGGAGCTGATTTGCAGGACAAAATTGCAGAGAGTCTAGTCCGGCTGGATTTAGACCAACTGAAAGAGGTATGCTTATTCATGAAGATTCCTGTAGATGAAGGAAGAAGGAGACATGCATTAATAAGACTGATGAGTGAGGCACTGGAAAAAAGTGTCGAAGAGGAGGAGGAAGATGTAGCACAGCAATATCTCACAGAGTTGTTAGCCTTGTGCAGTCATCTGAAAAACAAAGATAGGGATACTCAAACAGTGGAAGAGAGTTTGGAGGGTGGAATGACTGAACTACAGTGCTTGCAAAAGCAATACTCAGAACTGCAGATTAACTTTCAATCAGCCACTAAGCTTTTGGAAAATGAAATGAAACGTCTGAGTGATAAAGTGAGCAAAAAGGAAAACAGTCAGTCACAGCCACAACAAAATGTCTTCCTTGAGCAAAGAGTACCAATACAACCACCAGAAGTGACAATACGTAGTGAATTCAGAATTTGTGGCCAGATTGGTGAGAGAGGGCAAAAAGACAAATTATCATACACAAATCTCATGCATCAAATCAATGTGGGCCTCAAAAAGGGACACAGTGAAACTGAAATCATAGAGGCAGTAGTGAAAGCAATTAGCCCTGGCTTGAGTTTGAGAGATATGCTGGAAATCAAAAGTGGGTTGACTCTCTCACAACTAAAGACAATTTTGAGAGGCCACTTTAAAGAAGATAGCTCAATTGATCTGTACCACCGATTAATTAATATCACCCAAGATGTTCGGGAATCTCCTCAGAATTTTCTGTTCAGAGCAATTGAGCTGAAGGAAAGGCTGCTTGTAGCTGCGCGAGAAGTTGATTCAGATAAGCAATACAGCCCAGAGCTAATACAGAGGACATTTTTGAGATTGCTGAGTACTGGATTACTAAGCGACCACATCAAATTCCAGCTGAAGAGTAGTCTGGATGATCAAAATGTTCCGGATGAAATTCTGATTGACAAGATGAACGAAGCAGCAAGTTTTGAATGGGAGAGACAACAAAAATTAAAAAGAAACACAAGTAGTAAAGGGGTGAAAGTAAATGAAATGCAAACGGAAGCTGGTGCTTCATCACATGACACATCAGTAGGGGCTGCATGTGTAGTAGACAAACTGGTACCAGCTAAAACAAATGTCAAATGTCAGAAAACTGTTGCAACACACCGAGATGCTAAGCGGAAGGAAATAGTTAGGGAGCTGAGAGAGGAGATGGCTGAATTAAGGAGGACAGTACAAAGTGCATCACAACCTTTTCGGCCCGGCACACTTGTGGGAAAAGCAGTCAACCAGACAGCCATTCCATTCTTAGGCTGGGTTGAAGTAAGATTCCAGCTAGGCACAGATACCGTAGTCCCGTTAGAGCTCAAGGCCCCCATGCTAGTCACTGCAGAGGCTAATGTAGCAGAAGAACCCATCATCGGCTATAATGTCATCGAGGTGCTGTTGAAAAAGGGATCTGAGCAACCACCCCAAACCACAATACAAGCTGTGAGTGCTGCTTTCTCTATCAACAGTAAACGTGCTGAGAAGCTGACCAAATTAATCCAAACGAGTGACCCTCAGAGCAGTGATGGAGTAGTGAGGGTGGGGCGTCAAAAGGTTGCCATTCCACCTGGCTTGACCAAAGTTATTAAATGTGGTGTGAGGACCTCTTCTTTCCCTTGCCAGCAGGAGGCTCTCTTCATTCCTAATGAAAGTCCCCCTTGGCCAGATACCCTGGACGTTGGGGAAACGGTTGTTAGCCTTCAAAAAGGAACATGGTCACGAATAGCCATCCCTGTAACAAACAGAACAGAAAAGGACATCATTTTGTCACCACAAACTGTTTTTGGTCAGGTTCAGCAGGTTAAAGCCATTTACCCATTAGAAACCAAGCCTGTGGAGAAAACGACAAAAACTGAGGCTGAATCTGAGGTTAGTCCCAACCTCCAGCACATAGCCAGGACTGATTCAAAGGCTGGGGAGCAGACAGAAGAAGAGAAAAGGGAACTATGGGACCCCCCTGCGTTACTCACCCATTTAACTCCAGCCCAGCAGCTGAAAGTGAAAAAAATGTTAAGAGAAGAAAGTGGGGCATTCTCCAAAGATGAATATGATGTGGGATGTATACCAACACTGCAGCTACGCATTAGGTTGTCTGATCACACCCCAGTCCGACGAACATACACTTCTGTACCAAAGCCCTTACACAAGGAGGTGGAGTATTTGGAGGACTTGTTAAACCGGGGTTGGATACGGAAATCAAAATCCAACTACTCTTCACCTATAGTGTGTGTGCGAAAAAAGGACGGGACGTTGCGTCTCTGTTGTGACTATCGAGAGCTAAACCAAAAGTCCATCCCCGACAGACATCCCATCCCGCGCATACAAGATATGCTCAACAGTTTACAAGGCAGTGCTTGGTTCTCTGTACTAGATCAAGGCAAGGCATACCACCAGGGTTTCCTGGAAGAAAGCAGTCAACCCCTCACTGCATTTATTACACCCTGGGGTCTGTATGAATGGGTGAGGATACCATTCGGTCTGTCTTCAGCCCCTTCAGAGTTCCAGAGAAGCATGGAGGAGTGTCTCTCAGGGTTACGAGATGATGTTTGCCTTCCATATCTGGATGACAATTTAGTGCATAGCAGAACTTTTGATGATCATCTTCTGGATATTCGTAAGGTGTTACAACGGTATCAGCAGCACGGGGTAAAGTTAACAGCGAAAAAATGTGAACTGTTCAAAAACAAGGTGAGGTTTCTTGGGAAAATGGTCTCAAAAGAGGGCCACACCATGGATCCGGCCGAAACTGCACCTGTGCTAGTATTAAAAGAAAAGAGGCCAGCCACAGTCGGAGAGCTGAGAAAAATACTGGGGTTTATTTCATATTACAGGCCCTACATTCCCAATTTCTCAACCATAGCTAAGCCATTATATAGCCTGCTGTCCCCAGAAAAGTTAACGGAAGAAGGAGCTGTAAAGTCAAAAACAAAGCAAAAGGCTGCAAAGAACGGCAAGAAGCAAAATCAACTTCCCTCTTACCATCCAATCATATGGACTGACAAACACCAATCTGTACTCTGCCAACTCATTGATTACCTCTCTAGCCCGCCAGTCCTTGGGTATCCTGACTTTGATGCTGCATTCGTTCTTCATTGTGACGCTTCACAGGACAGGCTGGGGGCCATCCTCTATCAGAGACAGGAAGGGAGGTTAGTAGTCATAGCTTATGGCTCAAGAACTCTTTCAACTGCCGAAAATAATTACCATCTTCATTCTGGCAAGTTAGAGCTTTTAGCTATGAAATGGGCAACCTGTGAGAGGTTCAGGGATTACCTATATTATGCCCCTTCATTTGTAGTATATACTGACAATAACCCCCTGACTTATGTCCTCACCACGGCCAAGTTAAATGCCATAACACACAGGTGGATAGCTGAGTTAGCAGATTTTTTGGTTCACAATAAAATACAGACCTGGAAAAACAAATGCAGATGCGGATGGGCTGTCCAGGATGCCCCTGGACATGGAGAAGTATATGCAGACCTGCACCCAGGACGCTTCAGCGGAGGTAATTTCCAGTGTGGTGGAAGCATTATCTGTAAAGAGGGATGAGGGAGAGCCATGGTTGTGTCCAGCAGTCATTGCAACAGCGCTCGCAGATGAGGAACATGAACAACATGCATTACCTGCATCACCTGTGACACGAATATCCAGTGAAGCCTTGAAAAAAGCTCAGGAAGGGGACCTGATGATCTCAAAAATCTTGCAGTATCTCAAGGAAAATCAGTGGCCTAAGGTGAAGAACAGTGATGAGACAACCAAGGCATTCTTAAGGGAGAGAAGCAAACTGTATCAGGATGAGAATGGTGTCTTATATCGAAAGACTGTTACGCTCTCACAGCTGGTACTGCCCAAAAGCTTTCATAAATTAGTCCTTCAACAGCTACACCAAGAAATGGGCCATTTGGGGGTGGAGCGGACTCTGCACTTAATCAGGGAATGGTTTTATTGGCCACACATGCAGCGAAATGTGGAGCAGCACATCACTAAAAAGTGCTGTTGCCTGAAAAGTAAGAGGCCCAACAAGCCTACAAGAGCTCCACTGACCAACATTGTGAGTACATACCCCCTTGAGATTGTGTCCATTGATTTCCTGCACTTAGAGAGATGTAAGGGAGGCTATGAGTATATACCGGCAATTTTACCCGGTTCGCACAGGCTTATGCTTGTACCAACAAAGCCGCTAAAACTGCAGCTGAGAAAATCTTTGGAGATTTTGTCCTTAAGTTCGGGTTTCCAGCTAGGCTCCATCACGACCAGGACAAATAATTCAAAAATCAGATGTTTACTAAGCTCCAGCAGTACTGTGGGATTCACGGTTCATGCACCACCCCGTACCATCCGCAGGGGAATGGTCAGGTCGAAAGGTTTAATAGAACCCTCCTGGCCATGTTGAGAACTTTAACAGTTGAGGAAAAAGCTGACTGGTAAAGTTTCCTTGCGAAGGTGGTACATGCGTATAACTGTATGCGCCATGAATCCACAGGCTTTTCGCCATACTATCTCCTCTTTGGCCGTCACCCAAAACTCCCAATTGATCTCATGTTTGGTCTGAGCCCCAAAGATACAAGTACTTCCCCTCAAGAGTATGCAACCAAATGGAAAGAGAGAATGGAGGAGGCTTACCAACTGGCGTCCAAGATGGCTCGCAAGAGTGGGGACAGAGGGAAGGAGAGGTATGACAGGAAGGTGCACGGTGCAGAATTGGATCCAGGATGCAGAGTACTTGTCCGAAATCTCACAGAGAAAGGTGGCCCAGGCAAACTCAGATCTTTCTGGGAGCAGAAAGTTCACAAAGTGACTCAAAGGAAATATCCAGACAGCCCAGTGTATGAAGTGAGACCAGAAAATGGCCAGGGGCGAACACGAGTGGTTCAAAGGAATTTGCTGCTACCATGTGACTTTCTGCCTGTGGAAGAACTAGATACATCAGGAAAGAAGAAAAGACAGGAAAAGAAAAGGGCACACAAAAGCACAACCAGGAACAGAATTGAACCTACCACTTCGGAGGATGCAGATGAATGGGAATACATTGACGGAGTTCAGCTGGAATCAGCTGATGAGCCTGTTAGAAGCACTCTCAGACCAGAAGCAGAGAAGTTCCAGCCACGGAATGAGATATTGCACTCAGAACAGTATGATGGAGATAAGGAACAGCTCCAGATGATATTGGAGGAGGAAACAATGGAGGAGCAACCTGAAAATGAAGAAGAGACACTACAGGAGGACACTGTACACACAGCACAGGTTGAAGAAGAAGGGCAGCTGAAACTCACTTTGGACCAAGAAGAAGAAAGAAATGCAGCAGATGAAAAGCTTACCAGTGACGAGACTCCCGATGAGCACCATCAGCAGCGAAAGTATCCTTTGAGAATTAGAAAAAGCACAAAGACTTTCACGTATGATATCCTAGGCCAGCCAACATTCACTTAAGTTTAGAAGGTAATATCTAGTCATTGAAAATAGAAAATGTGTTTATAGGAGTGTTTAAGTTGTTGCATTAATTAGTTTTGTTAGAAACTGAAGTGTTATGAAATGTTCAGATATTTGTAGTTCTGTTAGGGGGAATTATACATTAGATGCACTTAAGATGCTGAATGCAATATTCCAGTTCGTTGATGCAATTTAGTTTCTTCAGGTGGACACAAGCTCAAGATGACACTGTAGACGGAAGAAGGAAATAGTATGAACTCTGGCAGTATGTGCTTGAATGTTGCTAGTGATAAGGGAAAGTCCAGAGTAGTTGTATTCTTTTGGGTGTTTTTCTTGAGGAGGATGAATGTTCAGGTCAAAAGGTTAAACCTATTTTCAGTATGAGTATGTTACCTGTGAGTATTCCAGAGTGAGTGGTGGGTTATCATAGTGCACGATGATACCTGCCACACCCATGTTACGTTGACTGGGGTTAGACGTGATGTGACGGAACTGAAAGGTATCAGGAGGTAGTACTCAAATTGAGCCCGGACCTGTTTATTTCATTCATTAGAGATGTCAAGGACATGGCCTGCTCAGATAAATGTAAAGTAACGTCGGGGCGACATTTAATTTTTGAGGGGAGAGTGTGGGAAGCATAGGAAATATCCTTATAATTTGTGAACAAATGTTTTCTTTTGTTAAATTGTTATTTAATTTAATTTAATGTTCTTTTATTTACAATTGTTTATTTACTTTCATTTTGGAGATGGTTAAAAATCCATAGCATTATCAGGCGCCGGCTGGGCAGCAAGAGGAGGAGTTGTCGGGGTCCCAGGGCTGTTGCCGTGGTCCTAGAGAGAGGAAGAGAAAAAGAGAATAATGATGCACGATGATGTGCGCGCTGTTAAGTTTTGTTTATTTCTGCTTTAATAAATACCACTTGATTTCCATTTGATCACGCTTGTCTACAGCTTTGTATACCAAGTGTGCAACATATAGTTTGTTAAAATCAAATTCCATACTATGCAATTTAGCAATTTTCTCACTAGATTTAGTGACTTCCCCGCCCCTTTTGAGACTTTTTTTCAAAAGTTTAGAGACAAATCTAGCAACAAACATTATCTCTAGTCTTATTTTGCCCACTGACCTTTATTAATATTTATTAATATAGATCAATGAATTTGCCATTATGATGTCATCTAGTGACATTTAGCGACCAGTTTTAGCTACTTTCAATTGAAAGCAGTTGGCAACAGAGCTAATAACCCTTTCAGTTGTATAATTTGACGAAGTTTGACGAACAATAAAGTTTAGTCTATTCTTCTCCCACTTCACCGGCCACATACTTTTATGTATTTCAGGGAAAATTTTCGTAAATCCGACAGCTCTGAATTGCGGGGCAAACTCATCGCGCGACAAAACACATTCACTTCCACATATTTTACAATCAGAATATATCATAAAATTCATGATATAGTTAACAAGTTTGTGAATATTTTGAATAAAAAAGAAAAACAAATTAAACACGATATATCTGTCAGCTGCATGACACGTCTCCAAGGAATTAATACGTTCTAAAATGATGTTCTAAAATAACAGTCACCTTAAACTCACGCTGGGGGCTCAGCTAGAATATAGAGCCCCCAGAATATAGATTAAGTACAACACAGAATTAGTTTGCAATTTAGATTATTTTTATAAGATCACATGAGTCCTGATAAATGCATTTTTTACTTCTGAAGTGCTTCTTTCATAAAGACCACCGCTTTCTCACAAAATGCAGTGAAGCAGCCCCTGTATAGAGTGAATTATCGATTCTCGAGCCATCAATATCAACCAATTCAGCACCAGCGCCATGGACAGCACCTGGTAACGTCGCACTTAAGAAGATATACCTTAAGCAACCTCCTAAGGTATAGTTCGGGGAACAAGCCTAGGAAAGGTATATCTTCAGTTAAGGTATACCTTTAGAGTCTTCGTAGAGCTCTAAGAGACAACGTTATCGGGAAATCCAGCCCAGAAAGGTACTAAAGACATCATTAAAACCATTGACGTGACTGCAGTGGTTCAACCTTAATTTTATGAAGTGATGAGAATACTTTATGTGTGCAAAAACAAAACAAAAATAACTACTTTATTCAACAATATCTTCTCTTCTATGTCATTCTCATACGTTGTTTACGTCCAGCGATTCCAGGTTCTATGTCAGAACACCGACTTATTGGCTGGCTCCTGCATCAGCATCACACGCATGGGTAAACACGGAAGCCTTCGCTTGCTTACTGCATCACCTGCATAAGAATAATGACAGGGAAGAGAAGAGATTGTTGAATAATGTCATCATTTTTGTTTTGTTTTTGCATCACTTCATAAAATTAAGGTTGAACCACTGCAGTCATGTCGACTGTTTTAACAATGTTGTACCTTTCTGGACCTTGAAAGTGTTTATTATATTGCTGTCTGTGGAAGAGTCATATACCTCTCGGATTTCATCAAAAATATCCTAATTTGTGTTCTGAAGATGAACGAAGGTCTTACAGGTGTGGAGCGACATGAGGGTAAGTAATTAATGACAGAATTTTCATTTTTGGGCGAACTAACCCTTTAAGAATCAATATTCCA
>RJVU01018862.1:3443730-3490238 GCA_003731715.1 Anabarilius grahami
TATTAAAACAATAAAAGACCTGAAATATTTCAGTTGGTGTGCAATGAATCTAAAATATATGAAAGTTTAATTTTTATCATTACATTATGGAAAATAATGAACTTTATCACAATATGCTAATTTTTTGAGAAGGACCTGTACATAAAATTCAATGAAGGTGAACTACAGTATGTAGTTATCTGCTTGTCTCATCCATGGAGATGCAACAATGGAGAACAAGCTATTGGAGGTTTTGAGAACCAGAACTGACTGAACAAGTAAAAAAATTAGCAATAGTGTGAGCCCCTTTATTAATATGCCTGCAACTGAGGAATGATAAAAAAAAAAAATAATAATAAAAAAAAAAGAAGGGTCAAATTCACTCAGCATTCCATGATCTAATTCACTATCTCAAATACAGTTAAGTACAAATTAACTGTATTCAGTTGTGTTGTAGGCACAGTCCAGTACATTATAGTCAGACTTATTTTTATGTTGAAATAATGAAGATTTCTGTGCCACCCCAGACTAGTTGCTGGCCCCTGCCTGGCCACCCCTATGAATAAATCCTGGCTCCGCCACTGGTTGGCAGATGAATCATCTGAGTGCTCTTACAGCACGTTTGTGATATATTTAGCTCCATCTATCTTCTATACTCCGCTCTGTAATTGATTCTCTGAATCACTCAGGTGTAATGTGGTGTCAGGTTTGTGTCAACTAGTGCTTACATGAACACGTTCAATTCTGGTGTTATCTGTCAATGGATTCTTCCTCCATATTGTCTTTATCTTTATGGTGGACTTGCTTTATGGTGGAGTTGCTTTCCTTCGTGGTTTCTTCTTGAGTGGACAGATGACATCCATTCCATACTTGTATAATTTTTCTGGATGGACTTTAAGGTACATTCAGTGCACTTACATTATTACATTTGAGCAATGTAGCAAAAAGTGCATCAGTTTTCATGTGTGAGATTTAAAAAAAAAAAAACAACAAAAAAAAACATTTAATTTGACTATAAAGCAGCTCTGCAGAAAACAGTGTCATCTTCCAGCTCAGTTCAGTTCTCATCAAATAGTGTCAGTGCAGTCAGATCATTAAAATTGTTGAATATTAAGTGTCCCCAACTAGGCAAGAGTATGTACCAGAATCTTCTAAAAATGGTGTTCTAGGCTGAATAGCTTGTCAAACATGCAACATTGTTGGACATACCAGTGAAAATTACTTCACTACATGCTATACATGAAATTCTTATTCAGTCCTGGCAAACTGTGTATCATTTGGGGAATTGGGACTCTAGCTTGGATATTTGAATATTGTTAATGATAAAAATGGTTACAGTGACAGTAATTTTATAATTTATGTCAGGAGTACACTACAAATGAATTGATTGGTAGTTATTGATATTTACAACAGACTAACAAGGCATCCATATTCAGTCACATTTGCTCCGATGTGCAGCGATTATTTGCGTTCACAGGGCTTTGCTGAATGACATTCATAGGGCATTTAGTCCAAAAGTGGAGAAATATTGCCATTTTCACACATTTACTTCATATTTCTTTAGACATAATCATAATTTCTATTCATTTCCAAGTCTTATTCTGGCATGATATTAAATATAATTTTTGCTCATTAATCTGAATGGATCTTAAGAAATGAAAGCCTGCCACAATATAGCAATTTTGAGCCTGAAGGTATGTGGAGCTGGAAAATGAATGGGCAGCCAAGGTTATACTTTTATATGAACACCATGTGCAGCACCAGGGTAGCGCTCTCATGCAATTTAATGTTGCAATAAAATGTTTGCCTCAGTGAAATAATTGACTTCCATAGAGAAGTCTGTAAAGACGTCCATTGTGACAGAAAAAAAGGAAATTTCAATAAAAAACATTTTTAGTCCATTTAATTCTGTTTTGTAATAAGAACAAGGGGGTAAACTAAAAATAGACAGACTAAAGCCTCAGTGCTCTAGCACACATATCCCAACATACATCAGGATTTACATAATAAATTTAGTAGGATTCATTAAATGTTGAATTAGCTGTTGCTATTTTCACAAACACATCTGCAAACAGAGTTTTCAGTCCTTTTAGTAGTATTATCTTAGGATTACAATCATACATTTTCACTGTAAAGAGTCTTGTAAGGGCTTAGTAGAGGAAAGGGGAAAATGTGTTCACATTTAATCAAACAACAGGGCAAACCTAAAAAGTACTCTTAAGAGACAGTGTGGTGTTTATTACTTTCTTTATTGCTATGTGCTCCCCATTACAAAAAACAGCCTCAGTAGTGTACACTCCCATTACAACTAACAAAAGTACAAATTAAAACAAAAAGAAATGACTGCAAGCAACTGAAAATGTCTTTGTAAGCCAGAACAACAATTAATACTTAAATGGACATGGAGTTGTGAGGATATGCTTTATCCTTTTGTATTGGGTGTCTGTCTGTGGCTTAGGGATTGTCAATTTAACATCTACTATTCACATTCTTTTGTGTTTCTGAAAGCTAGTTGATTTTATTAGTAACAAATTCTTTGTTAGCAGAAAGTGACAAAGTTTTTTGTGATGCACACAACGTTCACCTCAGCTTTCATCGGTTGAATGAAGTTGTCTATTCTAGAGGATCAAGTCTTGTTTTAGGTAAAGCTACGAATTAACTGTAAAAACAGTTTCGTGTAGGATTGGGTGAAGGACAATGAATCACTGTAAATGACAGCTTTGTTTAGGATTTTCTCTACAATATTTCCATTCTAAAATGGCCGAGAAACAGCTTTCCCTTATAACATCTCAAAAGCTGAGCATGTCTTATTGGATCAAAAACGGCAGTTAAAACAACAACAAGGCTATTCATATGTCTACTACTTGTGTTTCTGTTTACTTTTGTGAGCGACTCTTACTACTCAATGGGAGCTTGTGTTTTTGTTCTGAAGTAACAGATAATGAAGTAACACTTAAGAAATGATGTTGAACTTTGAATCTCAATAAATACTCTAAAGTTCTCAATGGTATATACAGTAGCTTTACAGTAGCACACAGGTGAGAGTGTGTACGGTTATGAACAGCTGAACTCCACTGATAGATTAACTGGTCCCCTTGGTATTGCAGTCAGATGCATTGTGGTTGAGATATCACCCTCGATTATAAAAAATAAATAGCTTTCCTCTTACTCAGACAAGAGATATCTTGTGCAGTATAAGATCTCCAGAAAGTCCAGCTTTACTCCTTCAAAATCCCACCTGAAACATCCAATTCACAATATATATGATGGGTCTCCTACATTATGATGAAGCTAGCTGCTTAATGACGTTCACACTCAGTTTTGTCACTCAATTTTTCTGGCTGAAAAGGTGAATTCATTAGACAAAATAGGAGAAATCTAAGAGGCAAGTGTCAAAGAGAAGCCTCAACATCACAGGTAAACATTTTACGGGAAAAATTATTTTGGAGGAAAACAAAGTCTATGAGAATTTATTTAATCGATGACTTGCTGAGAGGCTGATTCACGAGTGACGGAAATGCTTTTGTAACCAAAAGTAAATATTTCATTGCACTTTTAATGATATTTCACTGATGTTTTTCCTTTGGCTCACACCGTTTTGGAATACTAATTCTTCAGTGCTTAACTCGTGGCTGAAAGCACATTTCCTAACATATTATTAACGTGTTAATATAAAAAAGCACCGATAATGGTCCTGAATCTCTTATTTTAAAAATCCTCAGCTTGTAAGTTTGAAAAAAATAATACTGACATTTTCCATATACAGTATTTACAGGAATGTTCATAAATATTAATTGGTCAAACAAGTTTGGAGCTGTTAAAAATAAAACTGTAAAGATCGTGAAGTTTGATACAACTACAAGCGTTTCCTCAGGAGTACCACCAGAGTCTCTTCACGTATGCGAACCAAACCTCCATAGACCAGGATGCTGAAAGGATCATCATAAGAACGTCTTTGGCACATTCCCCTTCACAACAGTGTGTGATTGACAAGTGTGTTCTAAAAACAAATACTGCTGGTGGGGGAATTGAGAACATCTGAAAGTGAACCAGCACTTTTCCCTCTCTTGTTTTTAAATATCTTGAGGACGATCTGAAGGGAACGATGAATGTTAAAGATCTATATCTACAATAAACAGATAAGAGAGAGACTCCAGAGGAAAAAAGACACAAACTAGCCTTCATCTCTCCACCTCGGATAATGCCGTTGGCCACTGAGTTTCTTGGGAACTTTCCAGCTGCCATGGTGCATCTTTAGCGGCGTCCTCGTCCCACGAGCTATGGATCGTCATTGCAGGCAGATTTCTCACGCCAGGTTTGAGGCGCTTTTGAGCCTTGCTGTTCTCGGTATTGGGTTTGCGAGGCGGGGGAGTGGCGGTCTGCTTGGCAAATTGGCCTTGTGACGAGGATCCCCGCTGATGCTGCTGAGGGCCTTTCAGAGTTCCATTAACGGCTGAGGCTGAGAGTGTCTCCAGAAGTTGAGAGGCTGAACCAAAGCGAAGTTCCTCCTCCGTCTCAGCAGCTTCGTGCTGAAGAGGAGCAAAAGTGCCACTTCGCTTACTGCAGGATTCACAGCAGAGTTTG
This sequence comes from Anabarilius grahami, assembly GCA_003731715.1. Classification (NCBI taxonomy): domain Eukaryota; kingdom Metazoa; phylum Chordata; class Actinopteri; order Cypriniformes; family Xenocyprididae; genus Anabarilius; species Anabarilius grahami. The sequence continues at coordinate 3,448,294 of RJVU01018862.1, forward strand.
TTGTAACCTGGTATCGAGCAATAACGAGCCAGAACCTCCATCTGACAGAATATGGACTTGTCTCCTCCGCATGGTTCATCTGTCAGGGAAGAAGAAGGCTTTTATTCAGTGCCGAATAAAACTCACAGCAGATTTTCACATTTCAGCTTTCTTTAAAAGTCAGTGTCTTTATATCATCAATATTATATCACCAAATACAGTAGGATCTATGTCTCTTTACATACAGTACAGTAAAATAAACTGCCCATACACAATTATGATTGATATTTCACCCAAGTGATCGTTTTGACCACATTGGGAGTACACCCCAACAGTTCACCCAAAAATGAAAATATTGTCATGATTTACTCGTGCTCCTTCAAGCTATTCCAAATCAGTATGACTTTTTTTTACCTTTTGTGTTTCACATCAGTATGACAAATCAGTATGACTTTATGCCTTTTGTTTTGTGTTCCCATTCAGATGACCAGTTTCTGGTTATAATTTTTGTCAAGTCTGACACTGCACATCTCAGTTTACATGTCCAAACATGAATATACAATCCCAGTATGCTGTTTTACAACCGAAAAATCCTGATTCTGACCTTTATCTCCACCAAAATCTCAGTTGGCCAGACAGCGATTCATCTTTTCTCAATTGTTAAAATATTGGTGTCTGGGATGTCATGAGTCTAGAGACTAGTGTAATATTTTTTAAACTATGCTATGAATTAATAGCTGCTGAGATTGTATTCTCACTTAAAATGGAGTTGACCCAGAAACAGTATTCAACATGTCACAATAAATAAGAGGATAGTGGGGCTGTCAAGGTCTAAAATGAAAAAGTGAATAATAAAAATATACACAAAAGTCCATACCACTTATTCACTTATTGTATAAAATCTTAAACCATACAATAGTTGAGTATATGATTTTCAGACTGAATCTTAACAATCGCTCACAAAATGGTGCTTTTGCATCCTTTTTGAAACTTAAAAAGTCCTCATTTGTTGCATTGCATTTAAATTGTCTTCAAATGTGTTCCACAGAATAAAGAAAGTCATACAGGTTTGGAACGACATGAGAGTGTGTAAATGATGCCAGAATGTTAATTTTTGGGGGGGGTGAACTATCCATTTAGTCTTGATAATTAGTGATGTAAATATAGATAATGTAATTCTGAAGCCAATATTAAACTCAGAGGTCTGTCGGTGATGTGGCCTGGCAAGTCTGATGCATTGTATAGTGACGCTTATGTGTGGGTGACTCAGATTTGTGTGATTTTCTGATCCTCTCAGCTTTACCTTATTGTTCCTCTCTCCTTTCACTGTCCTATTCAATACAAAAGTAAAAGCGCACAAAAAAAGCCACAAGGTCTTTCAATTATTATAAGTCATAAAAGAGCCATTACAGTTTTTGAAGTTGAATTATGGACTGTTTGTCACTAGGTAAACCACCAACCGCTATGTTTTACAGATGAAAAGAAGCTAAATGTCTCCAGCTCCCTAAGGAGTCCCGCTTTATACACGGATGAAAAGTTAAGCAGTGTGCCGTAAGTGTCAGTTGTAAAGGGTAGGTGTTTTGTTAACCTTCCACTGAGATGGATGTCATACAGGTGAGGCTTAAGCCATTAAACAGAATTTAGGGGGTGCTGTCATGCAAGCAGACACATAAAGAAAGTGCTATTCACAGTGATATCTGCTGAGATTCATTTTAGATTTCGCACTCTTATCACTGTACTCAAGGCACATTGTGTTCTAACAGAAAATGCTGACCAGCTGAGAGTTACTCATAAAAGATTGGAAGAAACTTCTCGAGAGCAGCGATAGAGTTCTCTTGAGCAAAGTCAGGCCTTTATATTTAAGAAACTGTTTTTGTGCTGTAGGCAGTGCACATCACCACAGTCAAACACGATGAATAAAACACAAAGATAAATGTGCAATTTCAAACTCGTGGGGTGTAAAAAAAGGTATAGGGAGAAATGCAAAAACAGTACATTATTTAACAATAAAAAAAGTTGCCAAAAGCTCATGTTTGGTTCAAGCTTGTAGGCATTATGTGACCTAATTAATAGCTTTCTCACGCGTAATTTGCGTTTCTAAATAAAAGCTCTAAACAGACAACTGAGATGGGGTAAACAAGCTTCTCCAGTGAGCAGTTGAGAAGTTCATAGACCACAAAAGCATTCTGGGAAATTCACTGTGGTTAAGGGCACCATGAATAATGTCATCAATGCAGATGAATTTGTGCATTGTGCAACACTTTCCGTTCTCTTTCAATAGGCTTTCTTTTGTTGAAAGAACAACATGAACAGTTTAGCCATTCAAGATCCCATAAAATCGCTTGATGAGTGCAGACTTTTGTCCTGTGCTGACGTGTTTCCTGTTGAAACCAATTCCCTGCTTTGGGATGCAGAATTTGTAATGGTGTGTCTATGTCATCTTACCATGACAGGGTCCTGGCCTGCAGACTTTGTGTGACTCAGGCTTCTCGCCAGTGCATTGATCTCCAATGCGACATGTGACCAGGCGTCGTGCCACACCCTCCCCACAGGACACTGAGCACTGAGAGATAAGAAAGAGGGTGATGGGAACCACAGAGAAATGCATATGGTTTCAAACATCTAACACTGTATCCTAAACATGCACAATGCAATTTGTCTGTCCACATTAGGGCTTTTCACACTTGAAATAGTTAACCCTGGGTCATTCTAAACCCTGGGAAAACGGAATCCTACGTTATCTTTCTTCACGTTTCACACTGCTCATAATTTTCCTGGGGTTAACAATTAATCCTGGCCATTCATAAGATGACGTTTCACACTGTACATTCCTAAACCCTGGGTTAACGTTCTTATTTCCATATTCGTGGTGTCAGTGTTACTGATTGGATGAATGTGCAAGCAATATGTTTACATAAACATGCATTGCACATCCTCTAGCATTGCACATCCTCATGTTACATATTCCAGACTGTACTATCCTGATTGTACTTTTCAGACTTTATAGGTGAAAATGAAATGGTTTCTTCTTTACTCCAATTGTTGCATTTTCTATCCCCATTTGGCATTTTTCCCCTCAAAACTCAAACTACTATTTAAATCCTATTTAAATACAGCACACAGCGTTTCTGGCCAAAGCACCTGAAAATGAGGCAGACAATTGTCTGTCGGTTGCTAAGCATCTAGTCGTAACATTCTAACAACGCAACGTTTCACACCGCAAAAGTGATGCCAAACCTGCTTCTAAGTTACAAGTGTGAAACGTTCCCTTGCTCTGGGTTAAAAGCAGCGTTTAACAATAACCCAAGGCTAAGTGCAGTGTGAAAAATTCAGTTGAATCACAGCCAAACAGAAAATATTTGATGTTTAACAGTGTTATGATGAGCGAAACTTTAGACCAATGAAATTTCAAAGTAGGCGGGTATACGAAGAGTGACTATGCAGAAATTGAAGAGGGTTCATGTCCTGACGCTTGTTGTAGTAACAACTGGTTAGGACAAAAAAAAGTAAGCTTTACATGAAAAGATTGCCTTCATCGCACAGCATGTTGCTTTTATGTCCAGTTTTTATTGACACGTCTTGGTGTTAATCCTTTTGCTTCAGGTCAAAATCAATACCACATAGGCTGGTTCACTAGAAGATTACACCTATCGACAGTGTATTAGCTCAAGCTCGATATGTCTATAAAATTTTAAATCATCTAAAGACTACTTGGCAATTTAAACACTCAAAGTCTGGATTTTAGCTTTCTGACACAGCTGGGTAATAAGGTCACTGTCATGAAAAAAAAAACCTCTCTGGTTGACTTTCATAATCATTATTGATAAAATTTATGGAAATGTCAGGCCTCACTTGGACACTGTCAGTGCAGGAAAACAATTCTAACCTCAAGGTAAAAATTTCAAACTAAAAGGAAACACCTTGTAAGTCTTAATTTGTTTTGTTTTCCTCCAGACGTTTCTTGACTTTCCAAAAAAAACAAAAACACATTCTTTAAATGAGACTGATATCACACTGATTTCAAGCCCAATTACACTGAAAACTGCTTGCAGAAAGTATTTCTTTCTGCCAGGCTTTGCAAAATATAATTCAACCAATCTTCTCACTTTCCCAAAATGCTACTTTCAAAAACCTTGACAACTATAGCACCTTTGTAATGATAGCAACAAAACATTATGTGACCTGAGAAAAACATACCTCTGACCAGGCCCCAGTCCTCCATTGGGCAGGGCAGGGTATTCTGTTACATGGCCTTCTGATCTCAGGGTTTTCTCCACTGCAGTATTTGCTGTGGATGGAGCGGTTCGTGCCCTCATGAAGGAACTGGACACAGCGCACAGTGCGGATTTGGTATCCCAAGCTCCCACAGGTTTTAGTACAATGTTCCCACTCCTCTGTGATCCATCTGTCAGATGACAAATGAGATATGATTCAATCCATTTGTTGTAACATACTGAATGCTTTTTCTGGATCCTGGCCTCCATTCACAGTGAGAATACTCAACAGCTATTTATCAGCACTGTTCATTCATAGCACACCTCTGAGCTAAGCTTTTAAAAACTCAGTGTACACTACAGTCTAGGCTCACGGCGTCCTGGACACCAATAATGAACAATTCAGGAAAGATGAATCACTGTTTGGCCTACTGAGATTTCGGTATGGTGATAAAGGTCAGGATCATGATTTTTCAGATGTACTATAGTACACCACAAGCATATTTTAGCAATGTTTGTTATTTGCTTTTGGGATCTGATAGATTGTTTGGACCCTGAAATGGTGATGTGTGACATCAAACTAAACATGAGGATAAATGGACATTACTGAGATATGAGATTTGGTCTGGACATAGACATCCATGTGCATATGTCCACAGACCAACAATTGAGCAGACAATACCGGACAAAGAACTAAGGAAACTAAGGGCTTAAATACACAGGAAGAGTTAATTAACCAGAACAGAAACAGGTCGGGATCAATCAGAAACTAATGACCAAAGAACACAGGGAAAACGGGAGCAGGAAAAACTAAACCCATGATGAAACATGATGAAACTAAACAGACATTGACATAACCCTGACATTACCTTTACAGAGATTGTCAATTATCAGTTTAATGTCTATACTTTTTTTATAAATTAAATTTATAAACCAACTTGTGAAGAAATCAACACACTTTCAGGCCAATTCGTAACTATTTTACGTTTTGGTGAATTGGTGGCTATAATTCGTATGAATTTGTATGATCTCACTGGTACATTTTCATATGATCTATTTATGCCCACTGATGGTTATGATCATGGTTAGGTTTAGGGGTGGACCTACAAGCTCAAATACCGACTACATTAAAATGTTAATCATTCTGAATGAGAAATCTCTCAACCATTTTCAATTATCCTTATCTGCCTATTATCATTCACAAGTCTGTCCCTTTATTTCAGGACTATAAAACTGCACAACACATTTCCTCCTTAAACAGAAGGAGCTTCCACTCATTAATCCTTATCCCAAGACAGACCTGCTAACAAATCTATGTTGGATAAAATAAATCAGATGGACTATTTAGCAATCAGAATGTGATCAGAGAATGTAAATGCTCGGTCTGATGAACTAAAAGTTGGATGTATCTGAAGATACTTTATAAAGCTCAAAACCAATCATACAGTCATTGAGAATATATCCAGGGCAGAACTCAAGTAAAATGACACACGGTCAACTCTTGACTATGTATTAAAGACTGGTTAACAACAAATAACTACGTCAGAACATTTAAAGGGAGAGTTCACCCAAAAATTACAATTCTGTCATCATTTACTCACCCTCATGTTGTTCTAAATCTATTACTTTCTTCTGTGGAATATACAAGCAGATATACTGTACTTTTTTTTGTTGTTGTTCACATAATGGAAGTCAGTGGTCACCAAAACTGTTTCTTCAAAATATCTTCTTTCACAGAAGAAAGTCATACAGGTTTGGAATGATATGAGGGTGTAAAGAATGAAAAAGATGCCAGAATTTCCCTTTTTGGGTGAACTGTCCCTTTAATTCAGTTTTTTTAGTGAATGGTAGATGCCATATTATCAGTAAATGACTATTTTAGACCCACTCAGTGGTGGATAGTAATGAAGTATTTTTTACATTTTTCAAGTAGGCCAATATGTACTTTACTGGAGTATTTTTTATTTTGAGAAACTTTTACTTTTACTTGACTACATTCCAAAGCATAGGCCTAATTTGGTATTTTTTAAAAATAAGCCAAGAACCGGGATCCTCGGAGCTTGAGTGTGTGTGCGACTGATGGCATGAAAAGTTACAAATGCCAAATTTTAGGATTGATTATAGTAAATAAAACTCATCTTTAGGTCACAACTGTCAGTTGTTTGTGAACTAAATCTGCTGTAATAGGGTGAGCTGTAATGCTTCAATGCCCATGTCCATTTCACCATCTCAACAGTGTAGATTTTAAGTAAAAAACATCACAACATTAAAATAATGCACTTGCATTCTCCGCTGCCATAGTAGTTTCAAATGATATAAAACTAGTACATTTGCATAGCATTTATACAAATGTTATGCATGATTTAGCCCTATGTGACATCTGTTTTTATTGTTTGTCAACACACATCACATAGCCTATTATGTATCTGCATCCACTAATCTTACTTACTGACTAGTGCTGGCTACTTGACAATTCATAATAATTCATAATGATTTCAGACCCAGCAATTCTCCCTCCACCAGGTATTTTGAGCAGTAGGATTATAGAAAATATCTAATATAAAATTAAGGTAAAAGTATATGTGTATATAAAAATCACAAAATAAACATTCATCTGTACTTTTTATACTTAAGTACATTAAAAATCAAGTACTTTTGTACTTTAACTCAAGTACAGTACGGGTCAGTCGTGGCCTAATGGATAGAGAGTCGGACTTGTAACCCAAAGGTCATGGGTTCGAATCTCAGGTCCGGCAGGGATTGTCGGTGAGGGGAGTGAATGTCCAGCGCTCTCCCCACCCTCAATACCACGACTGAGGTGAGACCCTTGAGCAAGGCACCGTACCCCCAACTGCTCCCCGGGCGCCGCAGCAATGGCTGCCCACTGCTCCGGGTGTGTGTTCACGGTGTGTGTGTTCACTGCTGTGTGTGTGCACTTGGATGGGTTAAATGCAGAGCACAAATTCCGAGTATGGGTCACCATACTTGGCCACATGTCACTTCACTTCACTTCACTACAATTGGAAAGGAGTGCTTAAAACTTTTACTGAAGTAATGTAATATTTTATAAGGGTATCTGTAATTTTATTCAAGTGCTTGAATTGTGTACTTCATCCACCACTGACTGTACCCACTGGAGTTTGCATCAGAGAGGAGAGTGATGTCAACAGAATACAGAATAACTGACGTGCTACCACCTCCGCAACATGCTTTTGGTAGTGAGGAGCATGTTCTGCGGTTGAACCAGCCTATGTAACAGAACACTACAGAAGGTCATTTGTGCCTCATTTGTAACTTTATAACTCATCAACAAAGTGTATGAGAAAAGGCATCATTGACCTGTTTGAACTGGCATAATTAAACTGTGAAGCCCTTTCTACTGCTCTTGTACGTCTTAAACAAATACTGACATCTGTGAGATACAGTAGTCATGCTGAAAGATTAAAAAATTACCTTTATTTTACATTAATTCTGTTGAATGGAGAGGGGGATATATATACAGTATATTATTATATATACAGTATATATCGTTGAGGAAGTAAACGGTCATCCTTTAGTACACAAAATGAGTTTTCTTTTTTATAGCAGAAGGTCCAAGCTGCTTTTCGGAATAATAATCGAAAAGAATGATGACCACGGATGTCAAAGATGGAGCTTGAGCCACTGATTCCCATCAATTCAATGTTTATTAAATATTTCAGTTATTTTAATTAATGCTTTTAGCAATGCAAGATGGGTATTCTTAGTTGCCTTTCACACATTTTACCATATGTAATTATATTACACAGATTTTATGGCAAAAACAGCCTAGTAGTAGGTCAGCAAAGGAAGCAGAAGAAACTAAAATGGCCACCACCTACAGAGACAGCTTCGAGAATGAGGGAAATAAAAAAAAATAAAAAATGAAAGAAAATAGGACAAGAGAATGCAAAGGGAATGGGAAAAAGGAAATGCAAGAAGAACTGCAGGCACAATCTCATCCTCCGCAGATGTGAGGGAGGAGGAGCCCTGGTGACTTATGGGCACACAGAGGAAATATCAGAATCGAAATAGGGAGGCGTCACAGCAGCTGAATCTCCAGCAATGGTTCAACTTGTGGAAAATGAAATGATTCTGCAGCAGCTCCAGTAGTTTAACATTCACACATTAACATTTCAACATTTGTAATTTTTACAATTTTTACCCCCCCCAAAAATTGTCTTTAGTGCATATTTAAGGACCTCATTTATACTAACTGCATTCAATTTCACATGTATTAAGAGATATAAAAGAATCATCATGCCTCAATCTACAATTAGTTTTCTTTCCTGTGCCACATTAGGAGAATAATCTTTGGGAAAGTCTAAGGCTGAATTAAAATTATGTGGCTTTCCTCTCAGCATGAAATGTACAAAGTGACGTGGGAGAGTGAACAATTATCATAAGTAAGGGGCTCAAATTATAATCTCATTAAAAAAGTCTCTTTACTCTGTGGAGCTCTACAGTACTATTCACTCTGTTGCTAGTTTATCAAAGGAACTGATGATTAAAAGAAAAGGTACATTATAGCTTCCTCTGCATGAAGAAGCAGACATGCATATGTACAACTGGCTAATTAGAGGTCTCTAATCTGGGTCTGTATAAAAGGTGTTTACTGCGTTTGTCTTTAGACAGTGTCATGTTTACTGATAATGACAAAGGGAAAGGACGTGTGGAAGGCCCATACGTATGGACATGGTTTGGGTATTTTGTAATGCAAATTACGGTAACACTTTAGTTTAGGGTCTAGTTCTCATTATTAACTAGCTTATTATCATACATATTACTAGGATATTGGCTGTTTATTAGTTCTTATAAAGCACATAATATCCTACCCAATACCTAAACTTAACAACTACCTAACTATTACTAAGCATCATAATTAGGAGTTTACTGAAGCAAAAGTTGTAGTTAATAATTAATAGTGAGAATTGGACCCTAATCTAAAGTGTGACCCAAATTACTTAACTCTGGCATGCAGTCACTCATTTAGATTACTCCAAATTAATTAACCTTAGAACAAGCTTAAAAACTAATTCATGTGCATTCATGTTAAGCAGGATTTTTTTTGTGAGTTCTCCTGTGTATATAAATACGATTAATCCACACAATGAATGAGTTCTTTCATTTAGAGTATCTTGCAGTCTTACAACATAAGAGTTGATTTATAAGGCTCAGTCATCTGTTAGCAGGTGGCTACATCCATTTTATTCCATCACTATATGTAGATTTTGAAGTGATTTTCCCAAACCAACATGTCCAACAAATACAACCATATAGGTCGTTTGACGATTCCCTGAAATACGACCCATAGGAGCGTTTGCTAAAGTTGCGCCCCTATCAGCAACAGGACACTTTCATTTTAATGCATTGTTCCCTTTTATCTGCGTCATATTTCGGGTTTCGCGTAGCTCAATTGGCAGAGCACTGCAATAACAATATGCAATCATGTGATCATGTGATCGTGGGTTCGATCCCAGGGAACGCATGTGCTCATAAAGTGTATATGCACTATAAATCACTAAGGGTAGGTCTAGGGGTGGGGTGGGTTTAGTCGTTAATAAAAAAATTAGTTTTGCTAAATGGAAATAGGAGAAATGGTGTAAAAAGTCCACACATTGCATTTAAATGAACACGCATTTTGATTGGTAACAACAGTCATGCGTCATTTCATGACGACAGATGTAACATGACACTATCATTATTTTTACGCCAGCTAGAGGGCACATGACTTTAAAAAGTAAATATAGGTCGTAATAAGGTGCTTGAAAAACGACCTATAGGGTCGTTTTTTTTTTTTTTGGAGGACAGTCTCCCAAACACTTAATAGCTCATGACAGACGTACTGTACATACATTAGAGGGCGCATCTCAGATTATTGAGCAGTTTTCCTTTTTTTGTATATGTAATAATGAGTGATAAAATGTTGACATATACGTCTTTTGTCTGGCATAAAATAAACTGATTTTATTCGTAATAATACTGAATCTAATTACTTTGATGTTAAATGTTACCAGAACTCTGCACTGTTTGTTTATGTGCAGGTTTTAAGAAGCCAGTCACACCATCTTTTGGCTATCAGAAATGCAGAGCAGTAGTCTGAGGTTCACAGTTCCCCTGCCGAACATCAGCCCACCTCTCGATCAAAATTTCGGCAACACACCGGCAGGAGAACCAGGACCATTTTGGTGAAAAAGGAATAACAAAATATGGTGGATTACACTTGAATAAATGTTATCTTTATAAATGTCTTCTAAATGTTTGTTAAAGGATTAGTTCACTTTCAAATGAAAATTACCCCAAGCTTTACTCACCCTCAAGCCATCCTAGGTGTACATGACTTTCTTCTTCCTCATCAACACAATCTGAGAAATATTAATAAATATCCTGATGCATCCGAGCTTTGTAATGGCAGTAAGCATTACCAAACGAGTATGAGCTGAAGAAAGTGTCTCCATCCACATCCATCCATCATAATCAGAAAGAAGAAAGCCATATACACCTAGGATGGCTTGAGGGTGAGTAATGCATAGGGTAATTTTCATGTGAAAGTGAATCTTGTAAACATGTTTAAATATAGGTATACATGAAGAAAAACTGTAAACTATGCTGTTTTTAGAACTCTATTCATCCAAAATAAAGGATGTATTTTGTAAACACATGACTTGTGTAGTGTTACAACCAATGTATAGGTTTAAAAATCTAGTATTCCTGTATAAATGAACAAGCATAAATCAAGCCATTATGCTGAATTAAAGTGAACAACTCAACATGCAAGCTTAAAATAACCCATGGTTGGGTTTGTCCATGTTTGACCCATCAGTGGGTTGCAAAAACAAACCAAATTGGATTACGTTCAACCCCAGCGTTTTTTCAGAGTGTAATACAATTGTAATGGTTTAAATGTAATTTCCATTTACAGTCTATTAAGCCTCATAAAAACATTTTCATGCAGTGAAATTAATAATAAAGAGCTGGGTCAGTCGTGAAAAGGATATTAACAGAAGAAGCTGCAGAGCAATTGCTGTCATTGCTGATTTTATATGGACACTGATTTACTCTCTTAATTGGTATTTCACTTAAGTGAGTCAATGACAAATGCAAAGCTATGGCTAATAAAAGCAGAATAACTGCTTGAAGGAACACCAACAACTCGAGAGATTTCAATGTTTTTTCTTTAAGAACACTTCAAACCAGAGCCCTCAAAAAATGTCAACGCTAATAGGCGAAGAGGAAGTGGAACTGTGATGCTCAGAAATGCCCTCAAATACTGTGATAAACATACTGCATGTAGACCCAACTCTGTGCATGTAAATGAAAAAGATATTCTCTGTGTGGATTTGATGTACACTCAGTGGCATGTGTAGGTTGATTCAATACTGAAGGGTCTAAATAATTCTTAAACTCCTTGTGTTAATCATTAATGCAGGTCATGGACACACACTTGATAAAAACAACACAAAAGCTGCTAGATTTATTTGTGGTTTTCCATGGAACAGGAAAGAAAGATCTTCATATATCAGTTGAAAATTAGCCAAGGCTCCACATTCAAGTAGAAGTTATAGGCTGAGGCAATCTATTCACAGACATGAAACATACATGCACAATCACACTATGAGATTACTTCTTAGCCTCTGACAAGAGAAATGAATGAAGCAAGACATCCCTATAGTATAAAGCAATCAAAACCCAGCTCTGAGCTCCCCAAGCTAGACTGGTGAAGCATGAGTGCTTATACATTATTTAGTGAAGTTTAGGTTGAGTTATAAAAGATAAAAATCACATACTGTACCATGACAAACCATTCTATCTGTCACTGGAGATAAAAGGACAACAGTTATTGTGAGTGGTGTTAAAAAATGTTTAAATTCAACTTACTGTGGTTGCGTACAGTCCTGTAAGTTACACATTCTGCGAATAGGTTTAGGTTTCTTGTTGATGTCACAGTAGCCTCTGTGCACCATTTTGTTGTCACCTTTTTTACGACACCCATATTTGGTGTATTGGAATCCTGAAGAGTAAATAAAATGAAAGAACGGAGAGAAACATGATGTGTAATTAAGTGTCTTCAGTAAGTTTCGAACAATCTGGCCTGGCAGAACAAAATCTCTCATATTCTCAATAGACCAGTAAACCATGATGTTGTTTCACAATTATTAGTTAATTAAAAATGAATAAACTAATGATTAATAGTATTTATTAATGAATTATAAACTCATAGGCTGTCAAAATTATGATGTTGTATGACACTAGTTTTAATTATTGGATACAGTCAAGAAGGTCAAGCCTTCTGATGTGTGACAGACCAAAATCCCCATTTTAAAGAGGATCTCATATATCAGACATTTGATGTCATTAAAAGCTACTTTTTAAAAGTATGTTAATTTTATGTTTGATAATAGTTTAACATTTCTAATGGTGCTGACAACAAAACAACAAGTAAATTACCAAATGTCAAAATGATTGTCAAAAGAGACAGAGTAGCACCAGGGAATATATTTGAGTAGTCTAAATAAGTTGAGAGATCACACTAAGTGCACGTTACCTCCAGCACAAGGTTTCGAACACTGGGACCAGCTTTTAAGTGCCCACTCATACGTGTCCTCTTGAATGACATTATTGTTGTTAAGGGGCACCGAATCTTCATGGATGATGTATTTGTACATCAGTGTGGACCTCGTCTCATTGTCTTTAGGTATAATCTAATGGAGAATGAAAAACAATAGGACAAAACTTTCAGAAATGGCAAAGTGATATTTACAGGCATTTGGTTATGTATGCAGGGATTTAGCATTTGTTCATGCATATGCAAGAATATGCAGATTTATGAGTTGGCCTCTGTGTGAGATGACTCAGACGAGGATCTGTTTAATTACATTTGAAAACGAAACGAGCATGACCAGCCTAACTCCACAAGCTTGTGGAGTCGTTTCAAGGACGACTAATTTTGCATTAGTTTTATTCCTGTTGTAACTGCAATTTCATGCGTACTTCCGAAATTCTGATTCTAATAGTGATTCTTATTTTCTTAATATGCCAGCAACCTGATATAAAATCAGAGTGCAGGTCAGAGATTGCACATGCAATTTTAAACATATTCAAAGTAATTTTGGCATTTTGTGATGGTGAGAAAAAGGTGGTGAGCTCATTAAAATGATATCCCTTCCTGAATTGATTTTGAAGCATTGGATTTTTTACTGAATACATTCCGATTTGTCACTGTAAATTGAAATAGTACCTGTAAATTGAAACATCATTCGTATGAATTGTGCATTGATCAGAAACAAGTCTGTGTGTAAAGGTCACAGTGCCATTACTAAAATTCATTACTCTGGCCTGTATAAATCCACAGACAATGTTCAAATGGAGAACATTCTGTTGTTGCTCTGCCTAGGTTGTTCATATGCAAGAAAGGCTAAAAACACATCTAAAGATCTCCATGCAACTTTTAAACTGGCTGATGTTCAGGAATTCACTTGTGAAGAATAGTGAATATGGGTGTAAATGAAAGGGTATCAAAGAGAAAAATCAACAGCATTCAAGTCAAATCATTTTTAGAAGAACCACACACTTCATTCGAACAATGACATTTTGTGGTAGAAATATCAGTTGTTGTTTTGTTTTTGTTTTTTTCAACCTGAGGACCCAGATGACTTATGGTCATTAAAGAACTGATGAATTACAGACTGTAGTAATACATTTTACAGGAAAATATCAATGTGTCCATCCATGAGTTTGTGTTTTACAGAAAGTAGGTCATACCACACAAAAAGATCCTCAGAAATATTCAAATGGGATTGTAAAGCTGAAGTAGAAGAAATGTTGTGCTTTGACAAGTCAAAGCCTTCAACTTAATCTAGCTGAATTGTTGTGGCATGACCTGAAATAAGTTAATGTGATCGGCCTGAAGTAAAACCGTAAAGAGAAATATGCCAACATAACATCCCATTCCTAAATAAACCTATTATAGTGCCCTCCATAAGTATTGGGACAGTAAAGACAAAATTGCTCTGTTAGCTGTGGTGTCAAGACGTCTATAAATATGATTAAAAGTGCTGTTCTTCTAAGTTGGTAAGACATTTTGTGTTGAAACAGTCAATAATAAAATGTGACATTCTGTACTTCTGCCTCATATTAATCTTTTAGAGTTTCATCCCTCTTTCTAATGTGAGCATACTGTAAGTATTGGGATGGTTAACTAGTAAATGTAAATGTGTAAAAGCTCATATTTAATTTGTAAATCCCTTGTAAGCAATCACAGGAGCGAGTCTGTGACCCATAGACATCACCAGTCTCTTGGTTTCACACTTTGAAATGCTTTTCCATTCCTTTAATGCAGCCATTTTCAACGGTTGCTTGTTTTGGGGAGTTTCTGCCTTTAGTTTCCTCTTCAGCTGGTGAAAGTCTTGTTAAACAGGATTTAAATCTGGAGACTGACTTGGAATATCCAGTTTGGAATGTCCTGAAAAAGACAGATACAGCTGGCAAGCTTCAGCAACCGACAACAACCAGATCAGCCAATCAACAGCAGTTGATGACAGACAAAAGGGCTGTGAAAAAAACAAAAAAACAAACAAAAAAACCCCCCCTCAAATAACTGTCAGTAAAATCACCAGCAACCTCCAGAAAGCTGGTGTGATGGTCTCACAATCTGCTGTTCGCAGGAGACTTCACCAACAGAATTACAGAGGCTTCACAGCAAGATCAAACATCTGATCAGTACCAAAAATAGGAAAGGCAATTTGAATTTGCAAAAACACACAGAGATGAGCCAGTAGAGTTTTAGAACAGAGTTTTATGGACAGATGAGACAAAGATTAACATTTATCAAAATGGGAAAGCAAAAGTGTGGAGAAAAAAAAAGAAACTACAAATGATTCAAAGAATACAACCTCATCTGGAAAGCATGGTGGAGGTAGTGTCATGTCCGCCTCTGGAACAGGCTCTCTCATCTTTATTAATGACTTATTCAATGATGGCAGCAGAAGAATGTATTCAGAAGTGTACTAAAGAATCTTGCCTACCAGTGTTCAAGAAAATGCCATAAGACTCACTGGGAAGTGCAACAGGACAATGACCCAAAACACTAGTACTGCCATCTCAATCAAGATTATGGTAAATACATTTTTGGTCTTAGATTAGCCAAGTCAGTCTCCAGATTTAAATCCTGTTGAACAAGCATTTCACCAGCTGAAGAGGGGACTAAAGTCAGAAACTCCCCAAAACAAGCAACCGTTGAAAATGGCTGTATTAAAGGCCTGGAAAAGCATTTCAAAGTGTGAAATCAAGAGTCTGGTGATGTCTATGGGTCACAGACTCCCTCTGTGATTGCTTTTAAGGGATATACACTTAAATATGAGCTTTTACACATTTACATGTACTTTAAGTTAAACCATCCCAATACTTATGCTCACATTAGGCAGAGGGATGAAACTCTAAAAGTGCTGTTCTTCTTAGTTGGTAAAACATTTTGTGTTGAAACAGCCAATAATAAAATGTGACATTCTGTACTTCTGCCTCATATTAATCTTTTAACCATATTTATAGATGTCTTGACACCACAGCTAACAGAGTAATTGTGTCTTTACTGTTCCAGTACTTATGGAGGGCACTGCAAGTATAAACATTTAGTGTAATAATGTTAAACTAAATGTCTCTCTGTTGAGCTCTTATGAACACGTATCTTCAACTGCTAAGATCTTACAGCAGAACTGAAACCCAAAATGTCTGACAAGGTCAATGACAATGTGATCCATGTTATCTAGGACTGGCAGATGTGTCATATGACAAAAGGAATCTTTTATTATCCCTGAAATTAATCTCAGACACCAACAAAAAACAATTGTGGCAAAAGCACATCAGGCTTTAGCAAGCAAACATCTGTCAGGAATTTAAATTTAATGCAAATCTAATCTTCAATATTCATTGCAACAGCTTAGATGAAGGTCAAATTGTATAATAAACTATGACTAATGATAATTCCAAAAGGCTCACAACTCAACTCTCTAAAATGTTACAAAGAGCAAAACATGAATATTTGAAGAGTTCAGATGCAAAAGCCTCTAAGTGCCATCTGACATTTTCTTCTAAAATGAGCATTTTTATCAAGCTCGTATGTTTATGTCCAGTTAATTAACTTTAATGGCAATGCAAATTACCTATTAATTGTCATTAAAGTGAACTTACTGAACTTAAACATATGAGCTTGATAAAAATGCTCATTTTAGAAGAAAATTTCAGACGGCGCTTAGAGGCTTTTGCATCTGAACTCTTCATTTATTACCTGAGCTTTCGGATACCATATATGCAGTACACAGCATGCAACATAAATACTTTATGCAAAAAGGAGGAAAAAGCACTTAAACACTGTGGCGAGGGGGGCGTGGTTTAGCGGAGCCTGCAGCGGGGGAGAGCGTCAGGAGACGCGTGGTGAGTGAGCGGGTTGAATGCAGATCACGAACACCTGTTTCTCGTTCCAGTGATTGGCGTGGAGACAGGTTAAAACGCCCGGAGAAGCAGGAGCGGGGAGAGAGAGAGTGACTGCTGCTTTGAGCTGGCTGGGACACGACGGCTATTGGAGTGAAGCCCTTGTGGATTGTATGCTGTATCTGGAGTGAAGCCCTTGTGGATTGTGTATGCCGTGTCTGGAGTGAAGCCCTTGTGGAGTATTTGTTTTGTTGTTGTGCGTTGCACAGCCTTTCTGTTGGACCTTCTCAGTTGGAAAATAAAAGCTCAAACAGCAGTCAAAGTCGACCCCTGTCCTCTTCCTTCCTAAACATTATTGAACCTCGTTACAAACACTTCTTCCCAATCATCCATAATGTAAATGTGGTTAAACTACAAAGGAATAATCCATATAGATACAATCACGTATTCTGTCTTATCACGAATGTGTCATTCACATGCAAAGTGCCAGTGACTGAACAATTCTGTTTTGCAAAGGCTTAATAAATATGTTATGTTAATTTTTACAAGATCTCCCTCATTTATGTTCACTGAATAACCTGCAGTGACACGGTTTCTTCTTCACATTAATAAGTAAAAGATATTCTCTTAATTCAAAGTAAGTGTCAGTGCAAATCTCTCATTGTCTCTCCTCAAAACATTTAACACACCACAACACCTCACACCTCACACCTCTGCTTCTTTTGAAACCACCATTGAGAAAACTCATTCAAAACCCGATGTCACTGATGTCACTTGCATTGTGTTTAAGCTGTCAGTGTATCTAGAGTAATTTCTGTCTTTCTTTCCTAGTCACCTTCCACATTTACACTGAGCTCTGATCTCTAGCTAAAGAATGAGTTCAGAGAGAAGCCTTGAGCTTTGACTGACACATTCAAAGATGAGTAATCTTCACTCATATTCCTTTAACTCGAGGACCTTCAGTTCACACATACCACAGCTTCAACAGTGTCTCTTTAAGTGGGTGTTGGTGGGAAATATTTCACACAAAAGAAAGTTAAATGGCGGGGCATGTCTCAAGCTAAAATGTTTAAATTGTCTCTTCTAAGGTCGTTGTATCTGCTACAAGCAATGAATTTAATCCAGTCTTCACTGAAAATACAACAACAACAAAAACAGCTCATGTTAAAATTGGCATCTTAAAGGGGAAATCACAACAGTGACAAAAAGTCAATAAGTCAATTTGAGCGAAAAATGAGGGTGTCCAGCAACGCAAAAATAAATAAATAAATAAATTTGAATGGGTCATTAGTGCATCTTATTATATGGTCCTCTGGTATACATGATTTGAATCAATTACAGCAATCTACAGCCAAAAATAAATAAATAAATAGTATAGTGACTGCTAAACTCACCCCTGTCTCCAAGAAACTCCTAAACTGTGCTAATAAATCTCTTACATACATGGAAAAACATTATCAGTTTCATAAACACCTTTTAAAGCTGTCAAAGACTGCAAATGTCAGCTTTACACTTCCATCAGAAATGTTCATGAAGGAAAAAAGTGTGCTGCTTTGAGGCTGCATTTCTGATGAACGAAGGGGAAAAGAATCAACATACATTAGCAGTATACAGTATATGGTGAGGCACGCTGAGAAACAGCATATAGTGTGTGTGGGGGAGGTGTTAGGCTCTGTATGTATCACACACAAACACACACTTATCTACAACGACTACGCTTACACTTACTTCACACTCAGTGTTGTTGTTGTTTTTTACCATCAATCTATTTTAATCTCACCATGCAAGTCATGATTAGTGAGCTGTTCATTTTCATTAACATACTTATTCAAATGATGAGCTGTTTGGCATAATCCATAATTATACTATAATTCCTTCTTACCAATTAAAGAATCAAAACTGAAAGTTTTAATACCAAAACAAGAAGGGAAAGCCTTTCGCATTTTTGAACATTTGTGAATGAGGAAAGAGGCATTCATTCTTCATGTGCAACAAGAGAAAATTAAACAACACAATGGTTGCTATGGCCAACCAACACATTTCCATTTCAGTGAGTTCAAAACTTAATTAAGGAAATCAGGGGGAAAATGTTGCCATGCAACTGGCCTTTGACAAAGGGGAAAATCTGCACTAAATTTGAATCATGTTGCACCCTCTTAGAAGCATGATACACTGTATGTGTCATATATGTCATATATGTATATAAATTTAAACAAATGTGTCATTTTATTTACATAAGATTACATACAGATACAACTACAGTCACAGTTTATTATTAAAATATTCAAAATCCTATGAGGACTAAAGATTGCTTTGTGTGAGGAACAGAACCAAAAGCATCTCCATCCGCCATAACGCTAAAACCAAAAAATCATTCAAAAATTGACGCCTGAAGAAGTATGTCAGATTTGATTGTAAAATCTCATTAGCTCTCATGTGTCTCACTCTCATGAATGACTGCATCATGCTAGAGTTCAAAATAATCTTTTGAATGATATATGAATATGATATAAGAAAGTGGGATCATATTCAGAAGTTAAAACCTTAAGTTCCACTCACTATGCTCTTCATATATATATATATATATATATATACACAGTTTAGCTCAGAATTATTCATACCCTTTGTAAATATGACCAAAGAAGTCTGTGAAAATAAATCTGCATTGTTCATCGTTTTGATCTTTTATTATAAAAATTTACAAAAATCCAACCGTTCATTGGAGAATAAGAATTTTAAATGGGGGGGAAAATCTCATTATGAAATAATTGTTTTTCTCTAATATACATTGCTCACAATTAATCAAACCCTTGTATTCAATACTTTTTGTAACCTCCTTTTGCCAAGATAACAGCTCTGAGTTTTCTCCTATAATGCCTGGTGGGATTGGAGAACACCTGACAAGAGACCAGAGATCATTCCTTCATACAGAATCTCTCCAGATCCTTCAGATTCCCAGCTCCATGTTGGTGCTTCTCGTCTTCAGTTCACCCCACTCTTCTTCTATGGAGTTCATGTCAGGGGACTGGGATGGTCACTGCAGAAGCCTGGTTTTGTGCTCAGTGACCCATTTTTGTTTTGATTTTGATGTTTGTTTTTGTATCATTGCCCTGATGGAAGATCCAACCACAGCCCATTTTAAGAGTTCTAGCAGGGACAGTCAGGTTTAGATTTTTTTTATATCTTTTGCTGTTTGATGGAATCCATGATGCCATGTATCTGAACAAGATGTCCAAGATCTCCGGCAGAAAAATAGGCCCACAATATTAAATATCCAGCAGTATATTTCATTGTACACATGGGGTACTTTTTATTTCTGTGTGTACCAAACTCATCTTGAGTATTTGCTGCCAAAAAGTTTTTTTTTTTTTTTTTTCAACTGACCATAGAACCCATCCAGTTCCAGTAGTGTCAGTTACTTTTGAAACATCCTATGGTCAGATGAAACAACAACAAAAAAACAAGCTTTTTGGCAGCAAACACTCAAAATGAGTTTGGTGCACACAGGAATGAACGGCTGGATTTAAAAAAAAAATTGTAAATAAAAATTAAAAAAAAAATATCAAAAGGATGAATGTGGCGAGCAGGGCGGGCGAGAGCCGTGAGGGACTCGAGGCCGGTGCGCCTCACAGGTGACGATCATTAACACTCGCGTCACCGGCCTCGCGCCGTTCCCTCACGGCTCTCGCCCGCCCTGCTCGCCACAATGAATAATGCAGATTTATTTTCACAGCCTTCTTTGGTCATATTTACAAAGGGTATGAATAATTTTGAGCACAACTGTATATATATTTGGGTCATGACAACTCTGAGTGTTTGGCATGGTAATGGGTATGACAATGTTTGGTCTTGGCGGAATAGATCTGCTACGCTGCTGCTGCTTTTATTGCTGCTGCTGCAGAGCAAGTACGGGACTTGCTACTGCCAATACATACATGACACGCTGCTGTGAGCAAGTAAGACATGCTGCTGCTGTACAATATAGCTTACATGAATTACCCCCCCAACAAAGCAGGTGACATGATATTTGAACAATGCAATCCAAGTGTACTGTATGTCAGAACATCCCCCATCAACGCAGAAGGCAAGATGAGATCTCAGCCCTCATCCCCCAGCAGATCTACCGCCAAAACATATGTACTGCTGCTGCTCCGAAGAGCCACAGGAACCGTGTGTATGCTAGCTGTGTATGCTAGCTATGTGTGCCTGGCCCATTAGTTTTGAGTATGAGAAATGGGGCCATAAGGCTTGGCTCTAGTAGCCTATTAGACTATGTGTGCCTGGGCTACCACGCCGAATGGCTTAGCTCTAGTGAACAATATGATTTGATGGCCACAGCTTGGGATCAACAACACGTGTCGTGATCAGCCACACACTCTAGGTAAGTTGAAATGATAAAATCATTCTACATTAAATCTTTTAATAAGATGACGATAACATATCCGACACTGGCATAAAACGCTGTTCGTCCTGTAGTTGTGAAATATGCCCAATCCGAATACAGCTGCTCACATACTTAGAATGTAGATAAGGTGAAAACATGGTTTGTGTTTTGATTCATGATAATATTCACATTGCATGATCAACTCATTAGCCATCTCATCTCACTCAAATTAGCAACACGTACACAGTATGTATTTTGTATCATATCTTCTGAATAAAACATGAAAACACAGAAAAGGTGATGTCTACCTCTATGTAACTAAAAGTATTTTCATAGTATTAATTTTCCCCATTGGGAACTTAATTTTTTTACGAAAACTAAATTGTTTTAAAGAGTCCTACTGTAAGTAGACCTACTGTAACTATCAGAGATTGTTAATCGATAGTCTATGTGTTTGTTAAAGTCATCAATTTGCATAATTTCAACTTATTTTTTAAAGAATACTGATATTTTTTTATTTGTTATAGGCTACTTATATTTATTATAATTACATTTTACTTTTTATTTATAATAGGCTGCTAATACTAATTATATTATACTTATTTTTAATTATTAATTTAAAAAGTACTTCTGGCATTCATTTAAATTGACGCCATGGTTTTTTTTATTTGTCGTGTCTGATTTAGATCTGTGTCCTAAACCGATGGGTTTAATTGAGTAAACTAACACTGTCTAGAGAGAACGCGAGCGTCTTGCTTATTAGCTATAAACCCATTCAATGTACAGTAACTGCATCGGCCACATTTTTTCAATGATATATATATATAATTTTTTATTTATTTGTCTAAATAAATAACTTTAAATAATACAAAAACAAAAATCAATTATCAATAAATTTAAGGCGTCACAACATTATAATGTACAGTATTAAAATGAATATTAATTTTGATAAATAATAACTGTTAATAATCATATCACATTTTTAAGCTTCAAATTAGATTACAGAAAGCTTATTTACCAGAACAACAATTGCATCATGTAGTGGACCATCAGTGTGGAGAGTCTCGACATCATCCTCAACAAGGTAGTCCCATTCCACTCCCATTTCAATGAAGCGCCGAGATCTCGCATCCTCTCCTTTGCTGTTGAGAATGTAATGCCCTGTTGCTTGGTTCTTAATAGCTGCAATCAGAGATTAATTACAACTCTTCATCAGTTCAGGGATAAGAGGTTAACAAAAGATCTGAATCAACTGAAAGATCTGTTCAATTAAGCTATCGTATCAGCCATCAAAACAGACGTTTTGAAGTGTGCATGCCAGGACAATCACCAGTCATCAAATGTCACTTGTAATGTGAAAAATGAGATTAGGTTCCAGAACATTAAATATGGGGTGCATTATCTGGAATGTTTTAAAATATTAATGAATGTTCAGCATGAAGCAGAAGTGTGCAACATGTTTGATGCAATGAAATCAAAGTTGACCTTTGATTTCCTACATGTTTAGTGTGATGAAATTGTGTGTGTTTTTTTGTTGTTGTTTTTTTCACCCAAGAATGAAAATTTCTTCCATGGAATGAAAAAAGGTTTTGCTCCTCTATACAACAAAAGTGAATGGTGACCATGAGCTGTAAGCTCAGAATAAATAAATAAATAAAATAAATAAATAAATAACACAATAAAAGCTTCATAAAGATAGTCCATACAACTAGTGAGCTATATTACAAGCCACATCAGAGATTTGTGTGAAGAACAAATTGAAATTTAAGTTGAAAAATCATGGTCACAATTTAGCTTGGAAATTATGCTTTTCCACTTGTGATCTTTACAAAGAATGTCACATTTGTTTTTTTTTTGTTTGTTTGTTTTATCATTTTTTTACGGAAGAGGATTAGGGCCAAGCAATAATAAAAAAATAAAACCATCTCGAGATTAAAGTTGTTAAATTTCGAGAAAAAACTCGTTACATTTTGAGAAAAAAGTCGAGATAAAATGTTGAGAATAAACTCGTTAAATTTCGAGAAAAAACTCGTTAAGTTTCGAGAAAAAGGTTGAGATGAAATGTTGAGAATAAACTCATTAAATTATGAGAAAAAAACTAGTTAAATTTCGAGAAAAAAGTCGAGATAAAATGTTGAGAATAAACTCGTTAAATTACGAGAAAAAAACTAGTTAAATTTCGAGAAAAAAGTCGAGATAAAATGTTGAGAATAAACTCATTAAATTAGGAGTTTATTCTCAATATTTTATCTCGACTTTTTTCTCGAAATTTAACGACATTTTTCTCATAATTTAACGAGTTTGTTCTCATAATTTAATGACTTTTTTCTCGTAATTTAATGATGAGATGGTTTTATTATTTTATTGCCAACCGCCGTAGAAGAAGAAGAAGCAGCGTCACTGTGGATATACACAGACCCAGAAGAGAAGACAATGCTGAATAAAGTCATAGTTTTTATTATTTTTGGACCAAAATGTATTTTAGATGCTTCAAAAACTTCTTACTAACCCACTGATGTCACATGGACTACTTTGATGATGTTTTTATTACCTTTCTGGACATGGACAGTGCACCGTACATACATCTTCAATGGAGGGACAGAAAGCTCTCGGACTAAATCTGAAATATCTTAAACTGTGTTCTGAAGATGAACGGAGGTCTTACAGGTGTGGAACGGACATGAGGGTGAGTCATTAATGACAGAATTTTCATTTTTGGGTGAACTAACCCTTTAAGTCTTCGGTTTTATGGAAATTGCTAAGCTTTAGTGTTTTGACATGCAAAAGGATCTAATTACTGCAATCAGTTAAGTTAAATAGATATCTGAAATTTGTGTTAATTAGCTATTAAGCACCCCTAAAGGAAAGTATTATTGAAACAGAAGCATTACCTTTGGAAGACCTCTTGGAAGGTTAACTGGGGCAGTAAAGTAAGGCACTGAACAACTTACTGTATCTAGCTAATTAAAATAAGGTTAGGTTTAATTAAAATTTCCATGGAGTAATATTCAAAATCCTACAGTACATTCAAAGAAAAGTACTTTCAAGAAGGGGATTATTCTTAGAATAAAAACGACTTCAATTCAATTCGTTCAATTATGTGCATTACAAAGTGTTAATTGCTGTCTGTATGGACTTCTTAAAATGAATAGAATAAATTAAATGGGCCAATAAATCATATTGTCTTTCCCTCTTTTTACTGTGTATGGTTAAAAGAGACTGTGAAGCTCAGGATAATTTTTCCCCCTACAGTACTTTAACAGTTCAGAGACTAAAAAATTAAACCTTGATTAAGAAAGGGCCTCAAAGAAAAAAAGTGATTTTAGAAAAAAGAACTAGCATTAAAAACTAACTTTTATTCACACGGTATAGAAATTAAATGCTTACATTTTTATGGCAAACAGAACTGTTCAGCCACAATGTGAATTAGCAGGTCAAGCCGGAAAGCTAATTCTCCATGGGTGGCTCAGGATTTCTAATGTGTTTTTAGAATAGCAGTTTTGATTTATGAATTTAATAAAGTCTGTGGTTAACATTACTTGAAGAAACTTTCCCTTACATTAAAGGAATAATTCACGATTATTAACTCACCCCCAGGCCAACAAAGATGTATATGACTTTCTTTCTTCAGTTAATTCAAAAATTAAGGTTTTTGAGGAAAATATTCCAGAATCAGTAGTTAACATGTTATTTTTGCATAAATGCATAAATGGTCTGTTCGTGTTGTGTCCTGGAGGCCTCAATCTTGTGAAAGCTAAAAGATTGCTTCTGCTAGGAAAAAACATACTCCTCCAACTTCAAAATTGTCAAAAATAGTTGTTTTGGACTGTTTTTACAGTGTGAGGGGTGCTTGACGTGTAGTCTTTGCACATTCCTCTTGTAAACAATGGTGCAGTTCTTGCTGCCTGCATCAAGCGTGATCTTCCCAATGTGCGTACATCACTCGAGAGGTTGTGAACTAAACCATCCCATAGAAGCACATCACAGGGCTGGACCAAGGTGAATATTTGTGTAGAAATTTGTATTTGTTTTTTTTGTTTTTGTTTTTCAGAAAATGACTGATCATTTCACTAGAGAAGACCATTATTTGTCATCTAGGGTCGTGTAGATTACTTTGAAGCTGACTAAATATGGAATTTGGATCATCAAAATGGACTCCAGTGAGCCCGTTTCTCTCCGGCTGAAGAAAGAATTTTATATACATCCTGGATGGCCTGTGGGTGAGTAAATAATCAGGACATTTTAATGTGGTGAACTATTCCTTTAACACTGAGTTTGGCAGATGCTTTTATTCAAAGCGATTTACATTGCTTTCAAGGTACACTTCCCTTTCCCTGGCCATTGCTAGTGTCATTCTCTACAGTTTAAGCTACAGGAAGGTTCATGTTTTGTTCTACATTAATTTAATTACATACATTCATACCTTAAATGCTTTAAAAACTTTTGCTATAAGTTGTCTGACAAGCACACTGTGGGTAGTCGTAGTACAACATGTTAGCAACTTCTGCATTAAAATAGTTTGAGCTTCTTTATGCTGTGGAACAAAACATGAAACATGATTTTACTCATAACTTGAAAACTGCTATTCTAAAAAGCCAATGTAAATTCCAGAAGGAACCCACAGCTCATTCCCTTTCAGGTTTTAGGACTATGGTCCACAATGCCACAGAGAAATGGCGGTGGACAGTGATTGTCTCTAAAATCTGTGAGTATAATTCTGTTTAATGCACTTCCAGGTAAATGCACAAGCTGCTTTATATGAATACATTGGTGCGATGGATATGTGTTAGAGTGCCATGGATCCATTAAGCACAGCTACCTGTACTGTGCACAGAATACATGAGCATGCATTTGATCTTCTTGCTGTTTAACCTGGGAAACATGAGGACAGATTTCACTTACCAAGAATTTGAGGAGAAGCCTCATGTTCTTGTATGATCACATGTCTAGCCCCAGGAGGAATGAGAAACATCTTTAGGTAACCTTTGCAACGGTGAAAAAAAAGGCAAAGGGAGAGATGGCAGAAGCCATTAGTTAGCTAAGAAGTTCAACTACTGTTTGATCTTTGCAGAGGTGGGCATCTCATCACTAGAAGGCATTTCTACAGTAGTACATCACTAAAGCTTTCGGATTTGAACAGTCTGACTATTGCAACTGTCCATCTAGCAGAGTCATGACAAGCCTATAAGGGAAAAACATCAAGACATGACAGAAGGTTCCACATCCATTCATTTCACACATTCACCCATGTGAATAGATGACATCCTTCAGAAGCTCAAATAACAATGTCAGGCGAAACAAGACTGAAAAACCATGAACGATTGTTATGTAAGGCTAATTAAGAAGGACGCTGAATGGCAGAGCCTTGAGTCAGTTTGCAAAACATCACACGAGAACACAAAAACACTAATGTTGCCTTCTCTACGAATGCCCATTCCTCTGTAAAGCATGATACCACTCACCCATCACATTTCTAGAATCCTCCGTTTCATTTAGATATACATTCCGAGCTCCTTTCGGCAGCAAGAAGGCTCCTCTTGTTTTCCCTTTAGAATCAGAAGGATTTGTAATGTCATTTTGTCCTACACTCTTTGTCATTGACATGCCTCTAAACCAAAGCTAGACTTTGAACTAGTCTCTAGCAGCATGATGCCTGTCTGAGACATCGGTGTGATGTAAAACGGTGGCCAGGAGTCTAATCATTGCAATGAAGGATCGAGTCACTTAAGGCAGTGTCTGTTGTGAGGTTTTATCATCAATTAATGTGGACAGGAAGACATCTGCAGGGAAAGAGGGGGATGCTGGGTAATCCTAGTTCAGATGAGGTTAGTGTGCAGGCCTAAAAGGAGCAGGAATAAAATATGGTTGAGGAAAGAGAAAGAGAGATTAAAGAAGATGGACAGAAATAGTGGTTGGTGTGTGATGATGGTTGGGGGGATGCTGTAGAACATGTGTGAGTAAGGGAGAGAAAGAGAGTATATTTATATACTAATCTTATTCGATTTACTCGGTTTCATGTTATTTCCATATTATATTATCCATATTAGAAATATGGACATTTTTTATTACGCTCTTCAAGGCCTTTATTTAAAGAGAAAGTTCCCCTAAAATGCAAATACTGTCATTCTAAACCTGTATGAAACACAAAAGAAGATATTTTGAAGAATGTTGGGGTCCAGACTAGCCTGGATGCCAGCCGAACTTAGCCCCGCCCACAACATTTTGAGGTCGGGGAGTTCGGTCTGGACTCGATCCGTAGAGGAGTAATTATGCCCGAACAGAAACTGTTCGGACCAATCACATTGTCAGGGCGATGATTGACAGATTATCACCAGAAACGTAATCAGCCACGTCATCAAAGAGCGCTTGGGTTGAATTAGTTTACAACAATGATGGCTGGTGTTGAAGAACCTGAAGAACTGAGATGTGTAGATTCCGCCATCGCGTCCGTTATAGACGACATCGACAGCGCATTAATTTTAAAAGAGGAACAGAGGACCGCCATCAAGGCATTTGTCGGTGGGAAAGATGTCTTTGCTAGCCTGACGTGGTCATACTCAATTTGTGTGCAGTTGAGTTCTGTTGACAACTATGCGTCGCTCAACACACGTCACTTACTCTGTAGCTCTGATTGGTTGTAGGTCTATCCAATTGAGGTCTTTCCTGGATCGGTTGAAATACGCCCCCATAATCAAAGCCCAATGGAGCAGTATCAGACTCATATTCGAACTAGAATTGAGTATGACCACGTCAGGCTAGGTCCAGACAGCATTGGAGCCCACTTTGTATGGGAAAGAACTGTCTTCTAAGTCAGAGGTCATTTAAGTCAAGCTGAGTTTGCACTACAAAACAATTTTATGTCAATCCTTTAAGGAAGATTCTGAGTTAAATTCAACTCAAGCTTATCTGTGGCATGCTGTCTACTAGAGAAATTAATGTCCATCATTTTGTAAATACAAAGGAAAAACACTTCTACAGTAATTTATTTATAATGGAAACACAACAACGAATTGTTTAAAATATGCAGTCACAGTATATATGTTAGCATGACTGGTGTCATAGAATTGCTTATCAACTTTTTTTGTGTTTCAAAAACTGGTAAATCCAAGATTAAATGGTCAAATATAAAATTTCACATGATATTTATACAAGATTATCAGCAAATGACGTATTTATCCAAAAATTTTGTTTACATGAAACAAACATCACTCACAGGAATTTAGTTGAAAATGAAAAACAAAAGATTTAGACATCCAGGGGATGATTTACAATTTAATTTTACTGAATAATTCAAGTGCTTCAAAAAAGAACGACCTTCACATTTCTGCTTCTAAACTATTCAATGCATTTGCCCCATGCGCACATATTGTAAGTGCATTACTGAAAACAGGTTTTTCTTTGGATTTTATAAACCAAAGCCATGGAATCAAAGTTATTTTTTTGTGGTAATCGACAGCATTACCCAGATGCAGTTGATAGAGTTTAATTTATATCAACCTCGGAATATTCCTTTAAAGCTACAAGCTACGGTCAATGGACAGCAGTACAGCAGGAAAGAGAAGCGTAGGATTAGACAATAAAGATACTTGCAGGTTGTGTTTTCCAACACAGGGATTTCTTTTTGGGATCTCTTGCTTAACTTTTTTCCTGTTAAAAAAGGTGATCAATTGAAAATAAAACAAGATTGAGTTAGAGAAAGGTCAAAAATGCTGATTTAGTTCATGCAGACAATGTGTTAAAAGTAGTAATGATAATAAGTACAACATAAGGAATTTGTGATATAAAGTGTCAAATTGTGTACAATCACCCATTATGACATATTTTATGACAACATCATGATGCAAATTTTGGTTAGAGCCAGAATGAAACATTAATTCACTGTCAGAAGTGAATACAACACTTGTGACACCATGCAAATTAAAGTTGCATTCATAACAAGACAGAGGCCCATCTGAAAGACTGAAGCTAGAAATCATGCCAAAAACAAGATGGGCCCTATACAATAATGTACATCGTCTCAATAATGCCACATGCCATGTCTTTCAGATGCAACAAAGGCAACATAAAACACACACATGAATCCATATTCTTAGACACATTTGTTCTGCCATCTGTGCGAGGACTGTTTAATTATGCATTAGCATGAGTGTGTTTTACCGCCATTGTATAGAACTTTATGCCACATGCCAAAATGACATTTGAAAGGATCTGTTGTGATTGTATGTGTCTATGTAAAAGTAAAATTAGGAAGCTCGGGAGAATTACTGCAACGAAACATTATGCCAGAGCCACATTGTATGTGCCAATGCCTGGTTCCGATGAAGATTTATACTTATCCTAAGAACCTGATTTGCATATTTAGGCTAAAATTAATTTAACAAAAGTAATCATCACGTCAGTTTTGTTTTAGAGCAGACACAGCTCTGAAATACTGTATGCAGTAAAGTCCCCCACATCCCTCAAATTAGCCAATGTATATTCAGGGCTATACAACCCTTCCAGGGCCATTATAAAGATGTCAGCCCCTTGCCCTTTGTGCATTCAAGCTCCTCTCTAATCACAAGTATAATACACCGGGAAGTTAAACTAATAGGATTAATAGAGGAAAATAGGTATTTTAATACATTCTCCATTTGCTTCTTTTCTTATGTGCTATTAATTTAACTACAGCATCAGCTAATTTAAAAAGGAAAAAAAGCAATAGCAAAAGGATTCTTCGGATATAAAAACAATCTAATAATTAAAGCTGCAAGCAGCGTTGAAAGGGCCCTCACACCCGGGGCCACCGCCTTAGGAAAACAGTGAACAGTGGGCGACATGCAATTAAGTGGGTAAATATATTTAATTTTCATTTCATTCATGTATTTATTTATAAAGCACAAATAAACACAACGAAAGTTGACCACTGTGCTGTACAGAGTAAAGAATAAAATAAAAGAGACAGTAATAATAATAATAATACATCACTAAATTTGAGTTAAAAAGAAACCAAGAGTTATAATAAAAACAGGAGAAATATGGCAAAGTCATTTTGATGTGCCACACTTCCTGCTGCCAGCAGGTGGCGCTTTTACTATAACTGAATATTGCCATGTAGATGTCTTCAGGCCAGAGCTCTTATCAAACATGTAAAGTTTGGGACAGGTCGGACATTGTATGCCTGACTTACAACAGCTTCCTGTTTCATGGCAAAACATCAGACTTTGTCAGGCCACCTCAAACTCAAGATCTTTGCAATTTAACATCGCTAAGGCCTTAAGATTTGACTGACCAAACATAATGTTGTTCTGCTTAAATATCCTCTCATGAGGAGTTATTCACAGTGTAAAACATGACATTTCCTGTTGCCTGCAGGTGGCGCTATGACTGTAACTGAATATTTGCATGTAGATGTCTTCAGGACAGGATTCTAGTAAAACATGTGAAGTTTGGGGCATCGGACATTGTATGCCAGAGTTACAACAACTTCCTGTTTCGTGGCGAAACATCGAAATTTGTCAGGCCGCCACGGACACGCCCTTCAGCGAAAACTCAAGATCTTCACAAATTAATGGCCTTAAGATTAGACTGACCAAATATAATGTTTATCTGATAAAATCTCTAGAAGGAGTTTGTTAAAGTACAATGTCTGGAAATGGCAAAAACTGCAAAAGTTTTGCAGAGAAAATTCAAAATATCTCACTTCTTGTTGGGTTTTCAGATTTTGGTCCCATGGCCTTTTTATAGGTATTGGGCTGTTACATGTGTCTACCGAATTTCATACTTGTACGTGAAACGCAGCGCAAAAGGCGTTTAATTGAAATTTTGTAGGTGCCGCTAGATTTTGCCACATCTAATTCTGAAACCCATATCAGAGGTAAATTTTCACCACTTCTGACATGTGTGCAAAGTTTCATGAGTTTTTCGAGCATGTTTAGGCCCTCAAAAATGCGATTCATTTTGGAGAAGAAGAATAATTGATCAACCAATTCCAATAGGGTCCTCACACCATCGGTGCTCGGGCCCTAACAAAAGCCACCAGTGGCCCAGAACATGGAGACTGGAGAGATGTTTCATATCCTCATTAATTGCTTAGTAACTGGACAGGCTACTATACAATCATTGCTTTCAGACAAGGAATCATTATCAACATGCATGCAGGTTGGTTGAACAAGCAATAACATGATATGATATGCATTGTGACAATATTGTGACAGGCTTTGCACACAGTCAAAGTTTCATGCAGGTGTAAACAACAAGCTTCAGCAGTATGAGAATTGTGCTGTGGGGATTTGCAGTGAGGCCATAACATCTGGTACACAACTGTTCCAAAGTCTGGGGTCGGTATGATTTTTTTAAATGAAGTCCCTTATGCTTACCAAGACTGCATTTATTTGATCAAACTAATACAGTAAAAACAGTAATATTGAGAAATATTTTTGCAATTTAAAATAATGGTTATCTAATATTTTAAAATGTAATTTATTCCTGTGAAGGCAAAGCTGAATTTTCAAGCAGCCATTACTCCAGTCTTCAGTGTCACATGATCCTTCAGAAATTATTTTGATATGCTGATTTCATGCTCAGGAATCTTCTCTAATTATTTTATTTAATTTTTTTTTTATTATTATTATCAATGTTGAAAACAGTTGTGCTATGTAATATTTTCGTGGAAACCATGATATATTTTTTCAGGATTCTTTGATTAATACAAATTCAAAAGAACAAATTTTCGAAAGCTAGTCTGTATCTGCTGCAATGACAAAAATCTCTGTAACTGAGATGCAGATGTGGGCAGTCCTCAAACCAGAAAAGCTTAAAAGCTAAATGAAAAGCCCATAATTAGATGTTAATCTATTCCTTTTATATTTTCCATATATCATTTATATTTCCCATAAAGCAAATAAAATGTTATTCTTTGTATTACAATATTTACGTATAATATAGCTCAGAAAAGGTAAAAAAAAAAAAAAAAATCTTGAAAAGTGTAAAGTAGGATGGACATATCAAAGTGAGTATAGCAATTGTGCCTTTATTTTTATTTATTTATTTATTTATTGGTTATTTAAACACAAAGTCATCTTATTATGACTCTTTGGACCCTTGCTGGGAAGGAAATTTCAAGGCTGGACTCTTTTAGAACTTTAATTGAATACCTCTGCACTACAGTACTGTTACCAGCCATAGTGACAATGTGCCAAAACATCATATAATAAAAATTTTCTTTGAAAATGCAATCACTGTGGGGGAATCTATTTATAAATGAATTCCGGTGTGAGCATCAAGCTCCCACTAGGCTGCACAACTGGAAAACACCATTAAAAAGTAAAGTGATGGTTGCTTAAGGAAACCAATTAGATCACTACCATGCTTTCTTCCCTGACTGCAGTTGGCTGAATAATAATGACACCCCTCCCCCCAAAACTGATGGCTTTTCTGTGATGGGCAGCTAAAATAAAAGCTTCCTCTGCCTTTGCCCATAGCAGAGCATCTATTGTGATCCCCTGGTACAACATGTACTGGTTTTTAATATGTTGTTCAGTTCATATTGAATTCACTGCCAATGGTACTTGGCTATCTCTGTCACATAATGTCAATGATAAAGATTAGCTAATCGCCATATAGTGTGATCGGGTGAATGCATGAATAATAAAAGCCAGATCATTTGAAAGGAGTGAGACTTGCAACAAAACCAGGATCCTCTCCTGCGTGTCTTGGGAAACTCAGAGATAGAATTTAAAAAGAAACCATATGCAGTTTGTATGCAAAGTGTCGAGATGGAGTAGAAATTTAAGTCCTGAGGGAAGCTCTGTGAGTTCATATAAATGCAATAAATGTTGTTTATTTGTATCTCTGTGTTTACAGGTGAGCAGAGCTCCTCGTGTGTCAAGCAGCTCGGTGGTCCTGAATGTTAATGTTCTTGGCTTGCTATTTGACATGTGTTTACTGAGCACTTTACTGAGTGAAAACCCTATTGGAATTGGTCCATTTCTTATTATTCTTCTTCAAAATGAATCGCATTTTGAGGGCCTAAACATGCTCGAAAACTCACGAAACTTTGCACACGTGTCAAAAGTGGCGAAAATGTGATATGGGTTTCAGAATTAGGTGTGGCAAAATGGCTCGACAGCGGCACCTACAGTTGTGGTCAGTATTATTGGCACCCCTGGTAAATATGATCAAAGATGACTGTAAAAATAAATCTGCATTGTTTATCCTTTTTATCTTTAATTAATAAAATTTTCAAAAATCTAACCTTTCACTGAAGGAAAATAATTGAAAGTACTTTCTGCAACCTCCTTTTGACAAGATAACAGCTCTGACTCTTCTTCTATAATGCCTGATGAGTTTGGACAACACCTGACAAGAGATCAGAGACCTTTCCTTCATACAGAATCTCTACAGATCCTTCAGATTCCCAGCTCCATGTTGGTGCTTCTTCTCTTCAGTTCACTCCACTCATTTTATGTAGGGTTCAGGTCAGGGGACTGGGATGGCCATGGCAGAAGCTTAATTTTGTGCTCAGTGACACATTTTTGTGTTAGTTTTGATGTTTGTTTTGGATCATTGTCCTGATGGACGATCCAACCACGGCCCATTATTGGATTTCTAGCAGAAGCGGTCAGGTTTTGATTTTTTTATCTGTTGGTATTTGATAGAATCCATGATACCATGTATCTGAACAAGATGTCCAGGACCTCCAGCAGAAAAATAGGCCCACAGCATTAAAGATCCAGCAGTATATTTAACCATGGGCATGGGGTACTTTTTATCCATGTGTGCATCAAACCCATCTGGTGGGTTTGCTGCCAAAAAGCTCTTTTTTTAGTTTCATCTGACCACAGAAGCCGGTCCCGTTTGAAGTTCCAGTCGTGTCTGACAACTGAATACGTTGGAGATTGTTTCTGGATGAGAGCAGAGGATTTTTCTTGAAACCCTCCCGAACAACTTGTGGGGATGTATTGATAATTTTTTTTAGGCTTTCTGAGACTCAAGACTCAACTAATTTCTGCAATTCTCCAGCTGTGATCCTTGGAGAGTCTTTGGCCACTCAAACTTTCCTCCTAACCGTGCATTAGGACGATTTAGACACACATCCTCTTCCAGGCAGATTTGTAACATCTTTAGTTGATTGGAACTTCTTAATTATTACCCAGATAGTGGAAATGGGGATTTTCAATGCTTTAGCTTTTTTCTTACAGCCACTTTCTATTTTGTGAAGCTCAACGATCTTTTGGTGCACATCAGAACTATATTCTTTGGTTTTACTCATTGTGATGAATGATTAAGGGAATTTTGTGTTTGTGTTTCCTCATGTTTATACTCCTGTGGAACAGGAAGTCATGGCTGGACTATTTCATGTTCATGATCACCCTGGTGTGCTAAAAAAATTTAAATATGAATGGGAATATACTATATTATAAGATATTTTACTCCATAAAAAATTCTAGGGGTACCAATAATTGTGGCCAACATGTTTTGGAGAAAAATATTTATTTCATAATGTGGTTTTCCCCCCACTTTTAATTTTTTTTTAATTCAATGAAAGGTTAGATTTTTGCTAATTTTATGAAATAAAGATCAAAAGGATAAACAATGCAGATTTATTTTTACGGTCATCTTTGATTATATTTACCAAGGGTGCCAATAATTTTGACCACAACTGTATAAAAATTTAAAGAAGTGCCTCCACGCTACGTTTCACGTACAAGTAAGAAATTCGGTAGACACATGTAACAGCCCGATACCTACAAAAGAGTCTCTTGGAGTAAAATCTGAAAACCAACAGGAAGTCAGATATTTTGTGCAAATTTTTGCAGTTTTTGCCATTTCCAGACATTGTACAAACTCCTCCTAGAGATTTAATCAGATCAACATCATATTTGGTCAGTCTAATCTAAAGGCCTTTGCGATGTTAAATTGCAAAGATCTTGAGTTTTTGCTGAAGGGCATGTCCGTGGCGGCCTGACAAAGTCAGATATTTCGAAAACAGGATGAAACAGGAAGTTGTTGTAACTCACACACATTGTCCGATCTGCCCCAAACTTCACGTTTGATAAAAGTCTTAGCCTAAAGACATCTACATGGCAATGCTCAGTTACAGTCATAGCGCCACCTGCGGAAATGTCATGTTTTACACTGTGAATAACTATAATATTTGGTCAGTCTAATCTTAAGTCAGACTAATTCAGTTATTGTCAAAGTGCCACCTGTTGGCAGCAGGAAGTGTGGAACATCAAAATGACTTTGCTATGTTTCTGCTATATTTAGTTGCTTAAATGCATATCACCCACTGTTCACTGTTTTCCTAAGGGCACTGGGTGGCGATTGCCCCGGGTGCGAGGGCCCTTTCAACACTGCTTACAGCTTTAATTCATGTTGCATTCATTCCTGCTGTATATCATTAACCTTCCCCTTTTGATTCACATGAGAGTGATGTTGTTTTTCACTGAGATAACAGTGTGGGATTAATAGAAGGTGTCACTGTAATTTACCGCACATCCCTCCAATGAAAAACAGCATTTCATATTATGTATCTAATTAGCTTTAAGAATATTGATTTTAAACAAACAGTTATCCCCTGATACCTAGGAAACATAATGAAAACTCAGACAGCACACACTTAGAATATGTTTACACCTGACAGTAACATCTGCCTTTGGTGATCTGATCACCAGTGGTCAGAAGAGACAGACTGATGTTTACACTTGGTAGTAACGTCTCAAATGTGTCTCACTTGTGATTGAATTTCATGGAGGGTGATAAAGCAAAAATCCACAATATATGCATTTTAATATAAATCTCAAGTTTTGACAGGTTAGTAAGTGATCCTTCACTCTTAAACTACAAATGCATTTTCATCTGAATGTGGTTTGACCGATCTGATCATTACACTTGTATTTAGCGCTGACCATAAACGGATGTTATAACAGGCATAAACCGAGACAGAGTCTGAGATTTTATTGGATTTATTAGGACCAATGAAAAGACATTTTCCAACAAATGTCCCTTCTATTTTTAACCCACGGATGTGCAGTCAGTGCTTTATTTACATATTCAGACATTTACTTTCATATTCATAACATTCAAGTTGTCAATGAACGTATACTGTAACTCAGGGCTAGACATAATTTTTTTTTACTTACCAGCCACTGTGGCTAGTGGTTATCCAAAGTTAGTAGCCACTCAGCATTTTCACTGGCCACAATTTTGACATTCATACCATAGGGGAAAACTGCCATATAGATATTTTAATATTATCTCATATTTTGACAGCAGGTATATTTGCTTTCACTTTAAAGACCTGTCGCAAGGATCCATTAAACAATTACATGTGTGGGTGAGAGCACAAAATCTGCGGAAATGAGTAAACTTATGTGCAATACGTGCAATCCCACGCCAAAATTCAAGTTCTGTAACGCCAACAATTTCCATCCAGGGCAAATGAAAAGAGTGAATAAGGGGAGGGTTTGTGTGTCAACTCGTTGTTGAAGAGATGAGAGAGTGAGAAAGGTATCGTGTATCTATTCAGCAGGAAAATGAGTATTGGAAGAGTTTCAGATATTCCAGGATCGATATATATTGAAAAAACGATATTTCTGACACTACATTGCACTTAGTTTATTATTTCAGATGCCTTTTTAAAAGACAATTGAAAAAATTTATATATTATATATACATTTAGAAAAAAAAGACTACCTTTAAAAAAAAGTTGGACTAAAGTAAAGCTATGACATCTGTTCCATTTACCTACAGTTGAAGTACTATGACAAATGAATAAGAATGAGCAATAAGAATAAACGTTCTCCAGATATAGGCAAAACCTCTAATTTGTCTGATAAAGAATGAATGTAGATTGAGTGGGTCTAATGGACATTTGAGCATGGTCATTTATGTATATATGCAAAGAACAAGGAAAGTTCAGATGCCCTTTACTTTTGAATGTGTTCATCAAATAAATTTCTCAAACAGCTCATTCATTCTGTGGTGTCAGAGGATGAGTGTCAAGAGTAAACATGAAGATGTGAATACAGAATCAGTATTTCAGCTGGTGAGATTGTGGAGTGACAGACCTAATAAATGGGGTCAAGGAGGGGTTGTAAGAGTCACATGCAAATGACACCTCCCAGTGTGAAAAAAGTAGTTTATGTCGTACTACACGTTCAAAACTCGCTGAATGAACTACAGCAGATTCAGACAGAGGAAGACTTAAAAATAAACTTCAGTTTGTGTCTGTATGATACAACTTCATACATCGAGACTTTCTTATATACAGTACTACATATTTAAATCTATGAATATCTATTATGGATTCTAACTGAATTCCAACTACAAGCTCCTCTGTTCTCTGTTACTGCATTACCTGCATGCAAAAAGGACTACTGTATCATGAAGATCTGAAATAAAATGTAATCTTGTAAAGCTTTTCTGAACCCAATCTTTAGATAGATAGATAGATAGATCTCATATCTAATATAATATATCATCATATATCATTAATAAATATGTCTAAACTAATATCTCAAAACATTACAGCATTATCACTTTGCTCATTTTTCTCCAAAAGTAAAGTGAACTCCAAAAGTGTCCTGAAACTAGAGGAATGGAAATATAAACTTAATGACAGGGCTGAAGTCCAGAATAAAGAACTGCCCGATTTAAGTAAAATACTGTAAGTCAAAGGACCAGGAAAGAGGAAAGTATCTTACCAGCTTTCTTGGGCACACGGGTGAAGGTTCCTTTCACAGTTCGACAGTGGGAGTTGTCACCCCCACACACACCACACTTATCCTCCACCTTATTGGAGCCAATTTCCCTGTCACAGCCCACTTTCTGAAGGAGAAGGAGAGAGGAGGATATGCGAGACACTAAGAAAATAGGCAAGATGTGCCATCAGAAACACTTTCAAGCTTTCATCTTTGGATATGTCTGCATCTAATATCAACTAAAGAACTATAGATAGAACTTTGATGGTTTTGAGCTATTTCCCATGTTGCTATTATGTCCACAGAAGCATAATCCTCAAAAGTGTCGCCAAGGAATGGGTCTTTTTATTTTGAAAGTACAAATGACATTAACAAATATGAGACACACTTCAGCAGTTTGTTGAACAAAACTTTTAAAAAGGTGCTAGATATCTGCAAATAAATCCTAAAGCTTCTGTATACTAGCTGACACACTATCAATCACTTCCTTCCGAAAGCTTATCACTATTCATTGTCCATTCCATCTACAAAAATCAATGTACTTCTATCAACCCCATCCGGAGAGAACCATTCTTCAAACAACATTTACTGTGAAGTGGCACTCATCCTGTACACACTGCACTGTGAGCCGATGTTGCTCAGAGACATATCCCAGAGCCAACCCACAAATTTACAGCAAAAAAAAATGACAGGACTGTACAGTGTGACAGATTTCTTAAAATTCAAATTATTATATGTGAGACTAATTTTTTACCTATTCAGAAGTGTGCTATAAGCTTCTAATTGGCCTCACTTACATGTCTCTGTGTACAGTGAGTCATATTTCTACTTTAATGTCAGACAGGTAAAGTCCATTCACACTGCATGCTGGTGGTGTACGGCATAATTAGGCACAAACCTAAGGCAATCAATAAAAGGGCAAGATACCACAGACATTGGCATTGATATCTTAATAAATAAATAAATAAAAAAGGTAAAAGATGGAAGTAAGAAAATAAAATGTTTGTGTTGGTGGGAGAAAATGACCAGCCAATGTACTATATACGATACATTTTTAACTCTTTCCCCACCAGTTGCCAGCCAGTGCCAGCATTTTTGATCATTTTCACAAAAATTTCAATGACCCCCAGAATATTTTGTTGTACAAATATCTGAACATGCAATATATCAAAAGGAAGAACAGAGCATCTGCTTTTAAACAACAACAACAACATTTTATTCTAGCTTCATGCATTGTTTTTTTATCAAGAGAAACAATTTGTCAAAGACTACGTCTAGATTGGATTCAGAATGATGATCAAAGCATAGATGCCACCCCCAAAACTTGCAAAGTCATGTAGTTCTTCCTGGGTCAACATTTCATTCGTTACGGGATAAGAAATCTTTGAAGTCCGCATTTACGCTTAATGACAAATAAATGCACATCACGCACAGATCGCGCGCACACAGAAACATTCAGTAGCGCAGAAATGTATTGTCAGCACTGTTCTGTTATTTATTAATAAAATAGCTTAGAAACTTAAAAAAAGTTCTAGCATATATTTCTTAGAAACTAAAACCCACAGCTTCACTATTAGTAGAGAGACGCTGCCAGGTAGAATAATTCACACACAATCGCTCTCTCACTAATGCATTCATATAAATGTAATCTTTACTGTGCTACTTTATCTGTATCTGATTTAGAACGAGCAGAAATCTGTGAGAAATATAATGACCCATAGACAAAAGAACTGATAAAAAATAAGCTGTTATAGATATAACCTTGTGGGCAGCGCTGTGTCATATGCCATAGCTGTGCACAAGGCGACGCATGTTCGAGTCTCAGCTCGAGGTTCAGGCTCATTTGTTCATTAATGACGTCATCAGTGACTAGTTGACGTTGACTCGACTTTAATCACATAAATGTCGACTTTAAAAAATCTGAAGTCGTTTTACCCCCTTATTGCAAAAACAATAATAATATTCATTTGTATTTGTGCTAATTAAGTTTTACCACACTAGCGCCGGTTCAAATATCTGCAAAAGTAAGTATACAACAGTGAAATAAGTTAATGCATGATGAAATTCAAACACTTACCACACACTCTCCACGCACACAGATGCTGTATGGGTCTTTATAAGAACATCTTGTGCCATCATGCACCAGCTGCTTCATGTAAGCCACGTCACCTGTTTCTTTCGACTGGCAATAAAGGTGACACCTTTTGTTGGCTGACAATATAGAAATACATGAATAAATATTATTTAATAAGAAAGGCCACAAATTACATTCCATACATTGTTGTCTGCTATAGGTCTATTAAGTTATAAATAAATAAATTAATAAAATAAAGTATAAAATAAATAAATAAATAAAATATAAATAAAATGAAGTTATGAGAAATCAATAATAATATTCAACCTGTAAAACTGGTAATCATGCATAATGAATAGTGTAATATAATATTCAAGCAAAATGAAAATGAAGGTGCTCTTTTATGTCATGATCTCCACAAGCTTTGAACTGATTAATTACTCGTGCATTCAAAATTACTTGTGCTATTGTGAAAAAATAATTGACAGCACACGTCTGACATCTTACAACCGATCAAACTCTTGAACTTATATAAAATACCTTTAGAATAACTCCCTAAAAAATTAAACATATGTAAATTAGGTTTCACATTGCAACTGGCTGCTGGGTTCCATCCAAGTCAACAGAAAAAGAGCACAGAAGTTTACTTTTTAAAGGGATAGTTCGCCCAAAATTCTGTCATTATTTACTCACCCTCATGCCATCATGTCAAGTCATACTGTACAGGTTTGGAACAAGGGTGAGTAAATGATGACAGAATTCAGCACATAGTCATGGAATGCAATGAAATTAATATAATGTCATATAGGGCCCTATTTTAACGATCTAAACGCAAAGTGTAAAGCACACGGCGCAGGTGCACTCAGGGCGTGTCCAAATCCACTTTTGCTATTTTAACGACGGAAAAACGGTCCGTGCGCCGGGGCGCATTTTTGAAATGGGTTGTCCATATTCTCTTAATGAGTAATGGGCGTAACGTTCAATAAACCAATCAGAGTGTAATCTCCCATTCCCTTTAAGAGCGAGATGCAAGCCACTCCCATAATATCTGTCGCGGTTCAAATGCACAAATGCATGTACGGCATAGACATCTGTACATCATGTGTGTAAGACTCCAATAAAATTATTAGGTAATTATTCCCTCACGGATGAATCTCTCAAAGAGTAAAACTGTCGGTGTCTATATTATGACACTACATGGCATTATAGTATTATTTGCAAATTTATTTTTAAATCATTATTATTGTCCCTGGTTTACATTAGGGTACTCTTGTGGGAAAGTAGCAGTGGCTGGGACAGACTTTAAGCATCACCTCCGCTTAAAAAGATGCCATCTAATCCTGTTTACATGAAATAAGCCTGCTCCCGAGCAGGTTTGAGCTTACGGACCTGTTGCTATGACTTCAAGTCTAGGATGAGCTTCGAAGAACCAAACGATCCAAGATCATGCCAAATCGTCAACAATCAAATCAAGCTAACTGAGTTAGCGACGTCCGAAGAACGGGCCCCAGGTTTGAGTTGGTCTATGGCGCAGTCTATTTTCAGCTCCTTAAAATAGCAATGCGCCGGCAATGCGCCTAAACACACCTCTTTTTAGACCAGCACGCCCATGGGCGCACTAACTGGCGCAAATGCATTTACTAATTTAAGGGCGTGGTGCTGAACGGGAAAACGCAAACGGCGCCGGACGCAAACTAGCAAACACACTTGCACTGCGCCTTGCGTCGCATTACACCGGGTGTATTATAGGGCCCATAGTGTCTGAATATTAACATGGTAATGTAGACAACATTAGGAAATCGTGAGCATCTGATCAAGTAACTTAATAAATAATTATGAAGCATGCATTCACAATAGTGGGATTCTGTGGGATTAATTGTACCGCTTAATAATGCAGACAAAACTTAATTAATATGCATGAGCAAAATCCTACTTCACCTTTCTATCAGGATTTGTAAATTCCAGCATACAGACCACAATATAAATGTGAGGCAACTAATGTCCATCTCAGAAAACATATTTCATACTTTAAAATAATTGATTATTAAAAGTCATGGAAGTTTTATTCATATATTTTTTTCATGCATTCATATTCATGGACTACTAATTTGTTAAGTGTTACATAAGGTTTGTATAATGAAAATATAATGAAAAACAATAAAAGT
>RJVU01018862.1:3490471-3516324 GCA_003731715.1 Anabarilius grahami
TTAAGGCTGCTGTTGTTTAGTTTGACAATATAGAACCTTGAAAGTCTACAGTATCTGTGAAGGTGTCTTTTGTCACACATTAAGTGCATCTTATGTTTCTATACAGTAACTCTTAATTATTATTTTTTGACTGCTTGTGCATATATATATATTGTATATACAACAATTAGTTCTGGTCAAATTTGATAGGCTGAGAGGCCTTCCAGGAGTCCTATATATCACCAGTATCAGCACTGGGACTGTTCACCACTTGTGGCACCCACTATAATTCTACTGTTGCTGTGTCACTAAATGAAGTTTTAAAGGCCAATTCACACTACACCAACAGATGCCAACCAACGCAGTCAATCACAAGACACAGTGCGTCATTTCTCAGACATTCCACAACCCGACAAGCGATGTTTCAGCATGTTCAGTCGTCGAAAACAAGTTCCGACAGATGCCCACAGAAGAGTAACACACTCATCTGACAAAACACGACTGTGTCTGTTGCCATCTGTCGGTGCAATGTGAATTGGCCTTAAGAGCTTTTCAGGCGAGATTGTAGTAATTTAATCCTCAAATTGGCAGTTTATTTAAAAAGATGGTGCATATCTGAAATTGAGTTGTGAAGCCCGGCAAGATCTTCTGACATTTGCCCCTGGTTAAAGATGAAATATAAAGTGTTTTGGGTACAGTATACACTGTTAGACTTTGCTGTAATTTTACAGTTACTTACCGCAAAAAATCACAGTAAAATACCATATATGTTACTTACGGTTAACTACTGTAATATGCAATGCATTATGGGTATTTTTTATGATATTTACAGTAACTTACTGTATATGTGAATTTACAGTACTTTACTGTTTACTCAAAAGCAGTAGTGCTACTGTAAATTAATTTTTTTGAGATCCTCCAATCAGAATGCTAGCGGCCGATCACGTGATCAGCTTGGAGCTTTCAGAAAAATAATTCAAACAAGATGGCGGCCTCTCAGTGGCAGGGGAGTGAAGAAAATGAGTGTAAACTTATATAGTTTTTACGCTGGTAAGTTGTCATGTGTCAACCCAAAACAGGGAATTTACCCCATTTCATGCTTAAAATACCAACATATGTCCAATTTATTGTATGTAGGTCATAATTTAGACTTTGAATGATTTCAGTTAAATACTAAAAAGACTTTATATTCTAATGTCTGTAGTGGCGTAGGCCGTAGAGCGTGTGGTACGTGAAAATTGTTTTTAATGTGATCAACCTGGGTTTGATTCCGCCTTAGGCCAAACTCGCTCTTATCCCTTTTCCCATCACCAATCAGAAAGGCATTTATATTTAATAAAAATTAAGAAAACATTTGAAAAGTTTAAATAAAGTGCCTAACAAGTGTTTAACAAGAAAGTATTAGTTGCTGCCAACCATACTGTAGTAATAATAATGTATATGATATAAAATGTGCCCTATTATGCCTATTTTGCCACTTCTGTGTCAGTTTCTTGGTACGTCAATATTTCAGAAAATAGAAATGATATGCTCATTTTCATTTTTTGCGGTCTGAAGAGATATCGCGAGACTATAAGATAGCAAACACTGGAGCGGATCTGAGTTACCATGGAAAAAGGGGAAAAGTCAAGCATCAAGACTCCGTCTCGCTGTTGTTTTCACTGATTTTAGGTAAGTTTTGTCCATAAAATCACACAAATAATATATATAACTGTTCCTGATACCTTTCTAACGTGTAATAGACACACTTCTGTTGAATATTTACTTCAAATAAATGATTTAGTGTCTTCGAAAAAGTCCGTTAGCATCTCAACCGTCAGAAGCGGTTGTTTAATAAAAGTTTGGGCTTTTAATCGCATCTTTATGTGTAGATGAGATGTTATAATAGTATTGTAAAGGTTTTGCTGGCAAATTGTTAATGGATGATAGTAAACAAATTGATTTAACCTAAAAGTTGATGTACCGTTAATCGGTGACATCAGTTACATGAGCGCGAAAATTAACTGAAACTATTTCAAACACGTTTTGATCTCTAATGGTAAACAAATATGGATAAATAATGTTCTGCAATTTCAGGGGAGACAGAAAACCCCCTCTACAACAAAGGGGAAGCTGACTGACGAGGAGGAAACACAGGTGAACTGAGAAAGCTCATTAAATACTTTAAAATGCATTTATTTTACAATATATCTAACCTATATCACCATGCATCTACAATTTTCTTTTGCAAAATTATATATTTTTAATGTATTAGTTAAGAAGTCTTTGACATCCAAATGTGAGTGACACTACATGTACAATACTGAATTCTAAATCTAAAAATATAAATTTTGTTATCTTAAGTAATATATATTTTTTTTAATATTATGTATATTATTCTTTCCACCTCTGCTCTAGCTTGGTTCCTTGTAATAAACCTGGCATTTTATACTAAATATT
Source organism: Anabarilius grahami (assembly GCA_003731715.1). Taxonomy (NCBI): domain Eukaryota; kingdom Metazoa; phylum Chordata; class Actinopteri; order Cypriniformes; family Xenocyprididae; genus Anabarilius; species Anabarilius grahami. The sequence goes on from RJVU01018862.1 coordinate 3,492,890, forward strand.
GTTGGCTCTGAGACAAATTGCATGTTATGTTCATAGATCCTTCCATACTGATGGCCTCCTGCACCCCAGCAGATCTGAGCGACCTCCTGTCAAAGGCTACGAACCTGATGACTATAGTAAGCAAAACCTCAATCATTCAGTACACTACTGTTGAAAAGTTGTGGGTCTGTAAGATTTTTACATGTTTTTAAAAAAAGAAGTCTCACATTTTAAAATCATTAACCCCGGGTTGTTTCAGTGAGATTGTCCTTGAAAGGCCTGTAGGCTAAATAATCAGTTAAACGAGGTAACATATATGACAAGTATAATGTTATAATGCTTGTAGTTGTAATCATTTATTAATTGTAATCATAAATCATTCATTAATTATTTATTTACAGGGATAGTTAACCCAAAAATGAAAATTTGATGTTTATATGCTTACCCCCAGGGCATCCAAGATGTAGGTGACTTTGTTTCTTCAGTAGAACACAAATGATGATTTTTAACTACAACCGTTGCAGTCTATTAGTCGTATAATGCATGTCAATGGCAACACAATCTGTAAGAGTAAAAAAACATGCACAGACAAATCCAAATTAAACCCTGCGCTCGTGACGACACATTGGTGTCCTAAGACATGAAACGATCGGTTTGTGCGAGAAACCGAAGAGTATTTATATCATTTTTTACCTCTAAAACACTACTATGTCCAATTGCGTTCAGCATTTGTTTAGTGAGGTCTGATCACGCTGTGACAACGGCAGTGATGTCTTGCACTCATTGAAGTATATGCGCGAGACATCACTTTTGTTGTCAGAGAAGATCAGACCTTACTAAGCGAATGCTGAACGCAGTTGGACATAGTGGTGTTTTAGAGGTAAAAAATGATATAAATACTGTTCAGTTTCTCGCACAAACCGATCGCTTCGTGTCTTAGGACATCAATGTGTCGTCACGAGCGGCAGGGTTTAATTTGGATTTGTCTATGCATGTTTTTTTACTCTTAGAGATTGTGTTACCATTCACAAGCTTTATACCGCTGACAGACTGCAACAGTTAAAAATCATCATTTGTGTTGATAAAAAATCAAATTTTCATTTTTGGGTGAACTATCCCTTTAACAATTATGATAACAGGATATCATGGTCATTAATCTATTTTATTGTATTTCTCTTTGTCTGTTTGTAGTTATGTTTGCTAGTGAGACAGACGCCATACTGTTCCACTGAAAGGTATTTATTTGGTTGTACATATGTATGTATTTTTTTATTTTTTACTTAAATACATTTTTTACTTATAAATGCTGACTGTGGTTCAGGGGGTCGACAACTTTAAGCATGTAAGTTATTTTCGACAGAAATTTGGCCAGCTTACTCATTCCTCATACTCTAATGTTTGAATTATATCACCAATGCAATATTAGGGGGTAAAGATATCATTAGAGTTCTTAAAATTATGTTTACTCTTAGCTTTCCTGTAGCTCAGTGGTTAGAGCATGGCACTAGCAATGCCAAGGTCATGGGTTCGATCCCAGGGATTGCACATACTCCGATACAAATGTATAGTATAATGCAATGTAAGTCGCTTTGGATAAAAGCGTCTGCCAAATGCATAAATGTAAATGTAAATGTAAATGTTACCAGATGAGACGTAATCTCTAGCATTTGGTGCTGAGATTCTTCAGGACAAGCCCTTGATGCAATACACACTCAGTACTTTTACATTGCTGAAATAATACTCAATTACAAGTAAGAGTTCAAAATGTACTCGAGTAAAAGTACAAATTACTCTTCTCAAAAACTACTCAAATTACTAATTACGTTTTAGCCGGCGATATCTTCGGAACACAAATTAAGATAATATTGATGAAATCTGAGGGTTTCTGAACCACTCATAGGCAGCAACATCATTGCACCTTTTGAAGTCCAGAAAGGTACTAAAGACATCGTTCAACATTAAATATAAAACGTTAAACGTTATTTGAAATTATTTAAAAAATGAAGACACTTTAAATGTGAAATTACACCCACCAGTAGGTGGCAGCAAATCAGTGTTAATGAGCGAGTCATTGAGATACGATTAATTCAAACAGCTGATTAATTCGGGAAGTGTTGCTCAAGATACACAAAACAATGCTGTGGACTTTGTTTGGAAATATTTTGTCGAAATAGAGTGAAACAGGCGATTTGGTGACTAAAATGTAAGTCGCTTGTTATTAAGTTCTTGTTCATTAAATTGTACGCTGTATAAAATCAATATTACGTTTGTAATCATGCTGATATTAGGAGAAAAATGGTGCTCTGTGTAATATTGGTTACCTATATTTAATTATATAAATATAAAAGATGTACAGGGGCATTTTTGCCCCTTATCTTGAATTCTGGGGGCATTCGAAAGGCTTTTTAATAGACTAAATCACACAGTGAAAGCGTACACTATAATATGCAGCACATGCACCAGTCTTAGATTACGTCACATAGTTCATGCGTGCACTCAATGGGTGTGTTTTTGTTTGTTTTTTCTAAAGTGAGGGACATACATATAATTTCAGATCGTTAAGTCAACAATTACGATGTCATCAGGGTTCCCGCGGGGTCTTAAAAAGTCTAAAATTCTGAACTTTACATGTAAGGCCTTAAAATGTCTTAAAAACGGCCATATTTTCATCCGAGGTGTTAAATTTCATTTAGTCAGGTCTAAAAAAGTTTTTACCCATTTCCAGAAACGCTACCTGCTGAAAGTTATTACAAAGTAGCAAAAACGTAGCGAGTCGTAGTTCTTTATATTGATGTTGGTACGTACGCGGTGATAAAACTACAAATCCCGTGATAAATGCAATACCTGCCCGCGAATTACGTCTGCGTCTCCTCAGAGTTTGTTAAAGTTCGGCTACGTGTGGAAAAAAGGGAAAGTGTCCATTCAACGAGACATGGATAGATCACAGCGACTTTTGCTGTTGGTTACAAGTGGCTCCAGGTACGAGGCTCACTGCAAACTTTGCAAAAAATAAAAAAATAAAAATTAGGGACTCTGGGTGTGAAGGCGCTGGAGTCACATGCCAGAGCGGAGAAACACAAGCTAGTCGCAAAATGCCTTCAGCGGACTCGGCCAATTAGCCTCACCACTGCCGTCGTCCTCCTCAATGCCTGGTCCCTCCGGTCTCCAACGCAATATCATCGCAGCTCGGTCGAACAACCTTCGGGGTACTTTTGGATCGACTGACACATCGAAAGCCGAGGTGCTTTGGATACTACACACGGTGACTAAACACCACTCATTTAATAGCAACAGTGAGATTAGCGATCCATTCCAAGTGATGTTCCCTGATTTAGTAATCGCGAAGACTTTCTCCTGCGGGCCCAACAAGATCGTTTATGTGGCGAGATTTGGATTAGGGGAGTTTATAAAGAGGGAATTGATTCGTACTCTTACCGGGCCGTATGTCGTAATGTTCGACGAAAGCCTAAATCAGACCACCAAGGCCAAGCAGCTTGACGTCCACATTCATTTCTGGAACAATGGAATTGTTAAGTCGAGGTACCTGGGCTCACAGTTCATGGGACAGTGCGGGAGACACACACACACATCAGATAATCCATGTTAGATAGATAGATAGATAGATAGATAGATAGATAGATAGATAGATAGATAGATAGATAGATAGATAGATAGATAGATACTCTAATTATCCAGAGGTAAGTATCTATCTATCTAACATGGATTATCTGGTGTGTGTGTGTGCTACATTGGTTGTTACATGGGTTGGAGTAGCCTGTTCAATCTCTATTAGGCTATTAATATGCTGTTTTGTAATGTAAATAAATATGTGATGAAATCTATTCTATTTGAGGGCAAGTTTGTTTTAGCCTTTTCATTTTGGGCCTAAGGTTTTGGGCATTTGGCACGTTGCTGTGTGTGGAAGGTTACTAATGTGATTGCTTTATCTGTAAATTAAATTAATGTTTTTTCAATGACTGAATTCATTGAAATAAAATGATTTTTTCAGAATTTCTTTGATTTGAATATTTTTTGGTAATGCGTCGTTTAGGTCTTAAATTTCAATCTTTATGGTCTAAAAAAGTCTTAAAAAGGTCTTAAATTTGACTTACTGAAACCTGCATGAACCCTGGCATAGATAATATATCGCACACCCTACAGCACTGGCCCAATTGGGCAAGTGACCTTTCCGTCTACTGTCCCGTGCGTCGTTAAAACTGGCCCCGGGCCATCGGGCAGTCCTTAATGTCAAGCCTTGAATAATCATACGACTAAAGCTAAATGTAATATCTTTGCGCATACATGACTTTTGATTTTGATTTTGAGAAGCACATTTTTTATGAAACCTAAGAGTTTTATTTCCATCCATCCCAAATCCATTCCTCTGAAACTTAAAAGATAAAAAAAAAATGTCATAAAGGCATCTTAAAAATACTCAACTGAGTGGTCTAATCAACTCGATTCATTATTTTTATGATGCCTTTATTAAATTTTTTTTGTTTTTTTTTGTTTTAGAGGAATGGATTTAAAAGCTATACTATTCAAACAGTACACTACTGGGAATAACTGCTGTTGCACAAGTTGTTACCTCGTCTCTTCATGAACAAATTTAGATTAAATAAACTCATGACCATTTCTCACACATTTTCTTGTTTTGTTTCAGATCCGCCATCAGTTGTTTACCAGTATGGAGACCAGCCAAGACCTACTGGGAGGTTTTGTTCATGCTTTTTATTGCGCATTGTCATGATCTCTGCTTTGATTTGTTATGAATCCAGGTCTCTTTTTTTATGTTGCATCATGATAAATAAAATGGATGAAATTGATTGTACCAGTGAATAAAAAATATATTGATATACATGGACTCAAGTCACTTATTTGGAATTTATTAAATTCTGTAGCATACATGTAAAATAAAACTAAAATAAATTACAGTAAAATTACTGTAATATTATTATATTGTAAAAATACGTTGCGGTAAGGGCATCATACTGTAAAATTAAATTGCGGTAAGGGCATCTTACTGTAAAATGAAATTGCGGTAAGGGCATCATACTGTAAAATGAAATTGCGGTAAGGGCATCATACTGTAAAACACATTTACAGTTAAGCTACTGTAAAGGGGCAGTTACAGTAACTTACTGGCAATAGTGCTGGCAGTAAGTTACCGCAAAAATACAATAAAAAGTCTAACAGTGTATCTAACAGGTAATCTTTGGTCACGTTGGTCTCAATCTATTATTTGTTCTTGGCCAAATCATTTTGACTGAGGACAAAGTTAAGTTTCATAACTTGATATTTTTATTTAACTCAAGAGCAGGTTATGTTCCAGGATTAGTTCACTACGTACAGGTAAACGCCTCTCAGACTCAAAGGTATTTGGCACATGGCTCTATACAGAGCTGCATTGCCCTCCTGCTCATGTGATATTGCATATGTATTAGGGCTGGGTATTGACACAAATTTCATGATTCGATTCGATTTCTATTCACATGCTTGCGATTCGATTCGATTTCGATTTGATTCGATTCGATTCTGATTATTTTGAATGTAGTACATCAGATACAGTACATGGCAAATTTTCTAGAGGAAAAAAATCTCTCAACAAATGCTGTAAACTACACATGGGAGTCAGTTGGTATTACATTATTATAATATTGAAGGTTAAAATTAAATTATATACAAACACTTAAATTACACTCAATGATGTTTTTTATAATAAATAAAGTTTAGAATTACATAAGTCCCACTTTACATTAAGTGGCCTTAACTACTATGTACTTACATCAAAAAATAAGTACAATGTACTTATTGGGTTCATATTGAATTGCAAAAAAACTTTTGCTGCTATTGAGGTGGGATACGGGTAAGGTTAGGGAAAGCTTTGGTGGTATGGGTAGGTTTAAGGGTTGGGGTAAGGTGTAAGGGATGAGTCAACAGTGTAATTATAAATGTAATTACAGAAATGAATTACAGATGTAATTACATGCAAGTATTTTTAAAATACAATATAAAAACATGTATGTACACAATAAGTGCATTGTATCAAATGATTAATTTAAATGTAAGTACATAGTAGTTAAGGCCACTTGATATAAAGTGGGACCCATATTTCTACTCCAATTCGTTTTTTTGAAATATAAACATTTAAATCGTGGCTGTCATAACTGATTTATTCAAACATGCATTAAATATTGAGGAACATTAAAAATTATAATGAATATGTAACGGTGCATATATTAATCAGAATGCTGCTCTCTAGAGTTCATTTTTCTAGCTGACTAATGAGTTTATGGTCACTGAATATAGTTTTTCTGAGGTAAATGTGACGTTACGTGACATTGTTTACAAGCTGTTTTATTGATGTCTTTCCGAGGTTGAAACACTGATTGAACGATTACACGAGACATAATACGGATTTCGGTAAGTTGTACTGTATCTTTTAACATACCTTCAGATGTTTATTCATGTTTATTTCGCACTGTAATTGATATCAAAGCGGAGGAGAGGATGTTCACATGCGCTCCGTGCTGCCGCTTCTCTTTAACTGAGGCGCTACAGCGATCTGTCACGCCACATTAAAGAGCGCCAAAACGGTATTTCTTTTTTGAATCTCATAATAAGATGGACGTCATCTGAGACTTTGCTTCATATCAAAAGTAACAAAGCACAAAGATTATTGCGATTTATTGGTAAGAGGTGCGCTACATGTTCTGTTCATTCATCAACTTAATACAGACTAGACTAATCGATTCTTGTGATTTAAGAATCGATATCGGTTCGTAAAAATGAGAATCGATTAAAATTGAGAAATCAATATTTTTTACCCAGCCCTAATATGTATGCTGTATTGTGATACAGCAACATTGCAGTCTTAAAAAAAAAAAAAAAAAAAAAACGTTCTTCACCTGTCCCTAAATGTTTTACTTTGTCCCTAAAAATGTATTTGAACCAAATGTGCTGCTGAAATAAAGGTAAGCATAGATGGCATTTAGACCAAATCCCCCAAACACAGTATCTACATTATAATTCAAGCTTGTGTAATAATTCACTCAAAGATGTGTTTTTTAAGTTGAATGGCTAACAGTGACATTTCTCACTGGCTTTAGTGTTAAACAATGTGAGTCTTTCATTTTGTGGGTTACAGAGATAAATGGCAATGGGCACAAATGAAGCGACTGCAGTAAGTGCAAAGTTTGACAAAAGGCTTAAAAAAGACACTTTGTCACCTCGTGTTTGGGCACTCTAAAGGCCTGGACAGCTTCTTGAGCCGTACACACAGAGGAAATGGGTAAAGTTGTGATTCATCTTGTACTTGTTGATTATCGCCTTAACAAAGACATTTTAAAAATTCCTATGGAAAAAAAATACTTACAGAACAAGGGTGCTGAAAAAGTTGGCATGCATTATTGTACTATAACAGTGCTCTTGGAATGTAATCCAAGATCAAATCAAACTCGAGAACCCAGAACTAACTATTATTTAAACATATTTCCCCAAGTTACACTGCCCTAAAATCTGACGAACTCACCGTCTGGATGTTCGTAGGGAAGCCAGTGGTGTTTAGTGTTCTGGTATTCAAAGTGGGAGTTGCGATGTTGACATTGCTGAGCTCTGAAGTCCTCGAAGTGTTTGGGGCAATCATCAATGTTACACAGCTGGTACTCATAGTTCACCCCTGGACAGTCCTGTCCTCCATTAGATGGACTAACAGATAAAAGATAATAATCAAAGTCAACAAAGCACTTTAAACATATGGATATGTGGTTTAAAAAGCAGTCAATGACCAAAGTTAATCTAAACAAAGTTCAAATGAAGTTGGCACAAACTGATATCAGAAAAACATCTATCCCTTAATTCACCAAATAAAATATTTAGATCCAGATTCAAAAAAGCTAAGCAATGTTTGTATGGAATGGCAACTGATGCAAAATACAGATTAAATTTTAAACTCTGCAGCTTTCATCACAAGCCTCACTTTGAATTTTCATTCATGCATATTTTCTATAAGTGCGAGCATCTGCTCAACTCAAATGTTGTTTAACAGGTCCTTAACAAACAGTCCATAAAACTAGCACACAAATGTGCTGGCATTAAAAAAAGCTAAATTCCTAGTTATCTTGCTTCTTTCATTCTCAAAGCATGCATGCTAATTGAGAAGCATCCACTAGTTTTCCTGGTGCAAAAGAAGACCCCTTCTTCAAAAAGAAAATTACACTTAGACAGCAAAGAAGGCAGCCCCATCTGATTAAAAACACCCAGTGCAGATGTTTCTCAATAAAAGAGATTTGGGGATGTAAACAGGTAATCAGATCATTTCATGCTTTTATAAAATCTCTATCACTATGAGAAAAATTAGCAGGCCCAATGCAGAGTTATATTTGATGTGGCTTCAAATAATAGTTATTGAGATAATACTGAGATAAAGGGCAAACTAACCTTACTGAAGAATGCAAAGGTTGTGATTGACCTTTCATCTCATTGATAGAATCAATCATGTTAACCCCTGCTGCCTGTATGCTTTATTTCTAGACAGATAATTATTTTCATTTCTAAGAAACTGCAGCCATCCATATAAGTGAATCTGATTATGGAAAGTACACTACGGTGCCAGTGATTTTCATTAGCAATCCTGACAGTAGAAGTACAGTAGATAACATACACAGGGTTGTTGCACTGGCGAGTTCTGAAGCGGACGCCCGTCCCGCAGGAGCGAGAGCATGAGCCATACTTGCTCCAGACACCCCAGGCTCCATCTTGCTTCACTTGGTTGGCATTCTTCCACATGCAGTGACCTTTGTAACACCACTATGAGGGGAAGGAGTGAGACAGAATCACAAAACTGGACAAAATAGGTACAGAAAAACATGGACATATGAAATTACCTTCCCAGGTGCACATTCAGTCCCGTCCAATGGTGGCCCTTTTTTGGTCTTGCAGAAGTAAGGGTTATCTGGATGACTACACCACAGCTGTTTGCATGGATCAAATGTGCGAAACTGAAGAGAGAGAAAAGTGGCCATGGTTGGATGCTTGGCATTTTATGAGAGAGAATTAAATGGCAAGACATATTTAAAAGAATTTTGAACTTTTTTGGCTAAGCTACAATTCCATCAGAGATAAGCCCTGACAATCCTTTTCCTCTTTGGAACGTGCTCAAGCTCAGATTCAATATATATATATTTTTTTTAAAGGGAGAGCGAGCGACTGAATTAATTTTCCCTCTTGAGGCTGCCAGTGCCACTCTGGAGCTAGTGTTACTGCTAGACACCAAGGAAATGAATCTGAGAACATAAAAGAGAATAAAGACTTTTTTTTACTTGAGTTTTCTGTTTACTGCAAAAGACACAATCTGAGTCTAGTGAGATTACAAAACAAAAAGAGTGCATATTTTCAGTCCGAAGGAAGGAATAAGTATACATCTATATTTCACTTAATGGGAAGGGGAGAGCGAAATTTACGCATCAGTTATTGGGCACCATTTTGTTCACAATACATAAAAATGATTTGAGTTTATGAGTATTTTATTTATCTTTAAGGGATATTCCACCCAAAAATGAAAATTCTGTCATAATTAACTCACCCTCATGCCCCAAACCCGTTTCTTTCTTCAGTGGAACACAAAAGAAGATATTTTGAAAAATTTTGTTAAGAAAACCATTTAAATTCCCATGAATTTCCATTGTATTTTATGTCCATACAATAGAAGTCAATGGGAACCGAAACAGTTTACTGTAACGACATTCTTTAAAATATCGCAGAAGAAAAAGTTGCACAGGCTTGGAATGACATGAGAGTGAATTTTCATTTTTTGGTTCCACTATCCCTTTAATTCACCTCAGCTGTGGTTTCTTACACATTTGTTTGCGATTTTCATGACTATTGGTCACAATCAAACACATTACATCAAATGAAACAGGGTAACAGTCATTTATCACTAAATTTAGGAGGTTTGATTATGACAAATGTGAATATGAACACAACTAAACTAAAGATAATTTTAGGAATGACAATGTTGTCCACTGGAGGCTGAAACACAGCTGGATTTCTGTTCACTACTTTTTCCTTTGATTAAACACAGCAGGAGAAAGTGGCATATGCATTACAATGTGAAGGATTGAAAACATAGTCATTTGCATTTTTTTTTTGTTGTTTTGTTTTTTGAAAGGAAAAAAAAATACACAGAAATGTAAACAAATAATTAAAATGGCAGTATGGAACACAAGACTGGGAGAGGAAACTAACCGATGACAACTGAAATACAAGGTTCATCTCTAAGAACTGTCCTTTACCAAAACAGCGCTGCATATTTGCAATGCCATGTGGAGTAGGAAGGTTCAGAGATACAGTTAATAAATGGACGGATGAGCCCAAGGGAGAAGTGGCACTATGTTGAAGGCATGGATGGGAAGGACTGTTTCTGTAAAATGAACTTCCATTTAAAGCCTCTAACAAGTCCCTTGGCAAGCAGCTGGACTAAAGGATATCAGTTGTCTGCTCTGTCACTGGCTCAGTGCTTTATTTTACCAATAGGTGAAACCAATTTGGATTACTATTTTATTTTTATTTTTTTTCATGTTATTAAAGTTGGAATGAAATGGCAATTCACACTGTCTATATTCTAAATGCAAGTTATTGGCCTTATTGTCTGTTCTCCAATCAATCATTTTGTCCAATTATACCTCACCCGTTTCTTATAATCGACGCCAGCTCGTATTCAGATCTGTCAGATAAAAGAATCTGTCTGTACTTCTGTTTCATCATGATTTCAATACATATAAATTAAAGGAATAGTTCACACAAAAATGAAAATTCTAATTCTAATTATTCACCTTCATGTTGATCCAAACCCAGACTGTATGACTTTCTTTCTTCTATGGCTATCATATGGTTTTAAAAGACTTGTAACATAGATTATATGATTTTACAGATTTTCATGATAATATTAGGGTTATTTTTTTACACCCTTTTCAAGCTTCAAGGCCTCAGTCAGTGTTGGGGGTAACGCATTACAAGTAACTTGAGTTACGTAATCAGATTAACAAAATATCTAAGTTACTTTTTCAAATAATGTAAGTTACTTTTTCACATTTATTGATTGACAGCTCTCCTGTCCACATGTTGAGAGAAATAAAGTGCAGAGGTGTTTGTGTGCGCTGTGTGAACATGATGGTTATTGTAGTTCTAGACTAATTGTGAATGTCTCGGTTACGTATGTAACCTTAGTTCCCTGAATAGGGAACGAGACGCTGCGTCAAATGCTTTGGGAACGCCTCTGCGTGATTGCGTCAGGAAGCACGCATGAAATCCGTCCAATAAAGTGACGGAGCGTCATAGGTGGGAGACGTCACTGACCAGGAACCTATAAAGCCTACCCGAAAACACATTCATTCAGCTTCTGAAACCTGAAGTAAGGCGCTTACGGGCATGCTGGGAGTATGGAAGGGCGACGCAGCATCTCGTTCCCTATTCAGGGAAATAAGGTTACATACGTAACCGAGACGTTCCCTTTCAAGAGAACTCGCGCAGCGTCAAACGCTTTGGGAACGACAATGCCCACGTCGCCATATAAGCAAGTGACCGTCCGTGTGAAGTCAGAGCGCACACTAAGCCGACCGCACCTGCGCCCCTGGAGTGGAGCCGAGGTCCAGCTCGTAGTACCTCACGAAGGTATGCGGCGAGGACCAGCCTGCCACATCACAAACTTCTTGAAGAGAGACTCCTGACAATAGAGCTTTGGAAGAAGCCATACTCCTGGTCGAGTGAGCTCGGACAGCCAATGGTGAAGGCTGACCAGCCGACTCATAAGCAAGTGAGATGGCCTCAACCACCCACTTGCTCATTCTCTGCTTAGATGCAGGGTAACCTTTTCTAGGTGACCCAAAACAGACAAATAACTGATCAGATTTTCTCCACAGGGCAGCTCTGTGGACATAGGCATCTAATGCCCTGACAGGGCACAGCAGATTCAGCTTCTCCTGGTCTGACGTCCGGAAAGGAGGATGGAGCCTGCAAAACGATGGGCCTCACAGTATTAGTGAGGACCTTAGGAATATAACCCGGTCTTGGATGCAAGAAGGCTTTAACTATGCCGGGCGCAAATTGCAAGCACGAGGGAAATACCGAAAGGGCTTGAATGTCTCCAATCCTCTTGAGAGACGAGATAGCAAGCAGAAACACAGTTTGAAGTGTGAGAAACTTCTCAGGGGACTTCTTCGATAGGCTTAAAGGGGGCCAGAGAAAGGCCTTGTAGTACAATGGCCAAATCCCAAGCCGGTACCCTTGTGCGAACCGCAGGTCTAAGTCTCAAAGTGCCACAAAGGAAATTAGTTATAAGTGGGTGTCTCCCCAAAGATACACCACTCAAAGGAGCGTGGTAAGCAGCTAAGACCGCCACGTACACCTTTATTGTGGAGGGGGATAGCCCTGTGGAAAACCTTTCCTGCAGGAACTCCAGCACCACGCCAATGGGGCAATTAACCCTCAGGGGTCTGAGGATTTTTTGGGCCCTGGAGAAGTTTTGACATATCCTGACATTTGTGCTTTTTTCAGTTGTTCATAAACATATTAATGGAAAAAGTGTCATTACACTGTATTCAGCACAAACTAGGGTACAATAATATGTGAGAAACATGTATATACATGTTTGTGTTTTTGAAGGAATAACGTTTATGCGTGGTTATTGAAAAAACAAAAAACTTAAGTCACTGAAATAAAGGCAAAAAAAATATATTAAAACTGTGTTCACAAGACTTCTGGGTATTGGAGGTTGTAGACTAGAGTTTTTGCTTCAAAATTATGAAAAATTATGCTGCCTGCTTGTTCATATAAAACAATAGAGAGATTACAATTTTGTAAGACACTTTTTGTCAAGAAACACAGTATGCGTGGAGGCGTGAATCATCATGAATAATGGGTCATTTACACCTGAGAAACAAAAGATCCGCATAATGAGTTGTAATGACCTGCATAAATAATGAGCTCTTTCAGACAGGTAGTCTGTGAAAAAACCCTCTGTGATCATGTCTCAAGCTCATCATGGTGTATATCAAACATACAGAAAAAACAGCAATACTGTGAAATATTATTACAATTTAAAATAATGGTATTCTATTATATACTTTAAAATATAATGTATTTCTGTGATGCAAAGTGTCTGAACAATTGTGTTACCTCTATGGCATTTCATGTAAGCCTTTTAGCTTAAAAGCATGCACATTTGGAGAAATATTGATGGATTCTCATATGTTTATGTCAATTTTCTATACAGCGGAGTAATATTTATTCAATATTTATTGTCATCACTATGAACACTGGTGTTTTCAATTCATACTTGCAGCCGGAGGGCGCTCTGTGCACATTTAGTCCACAAATGAATCTAAATAAGAACAACCATGTGACTCTCCAGGAACTAACAGAGGCCAGAGATCGCTATAATATCCAGATAAACACTTTTCAAGACAATAAATACACGATTGAGACGATGTATGCATGTATTGACTGAATTTGCGTCTGAATAGCGCTGGCTCCGTGGGCGTGGCCGCATTAATTAATTAATTCCTTACATTTATATAGCGCTTTTCTGGATACTCAAAGCGCTTTACATATTGAAGGGGGAAACTCCTCAACCACCACCAATGTGCAGCATCCACCTGGATGATGCGACGGCAGCCATATTGCACCAGAACGCCCACCACACACCAGCTTATTGGTGGAGAGGAGACAGAGTGATGAAGCCAATCAGAATATGGGGATGATTAGGAGGCCATGATTGACAGAGGCCAATGGGCAAATTTGGCCAGGATGTTGGGGTTACACCCATACTCTTTTCGAAGGACATCCTGGGATTTTTAACGACCACAGAGAGTCAGGACCTCGGTTTAACGTCTCATCCGAAGGACGGTGCTTTTTGACAGTATAGTGTCCCCATTACTATACTGGGGTGTTAGGACCCACACAGACCACAGGGTGAGCACCCCCTGCTGGCCTCACTAACACCTCTTCCAGTAGCAACCTAGTTTTCCCAGGAGGTCTCCCATCCAGGTACTAACCAGGCTCAGCCCTGCTTAGCTTCAATGGGCAACCAGTCTTGGGCTACAGGGTGATATGGCATTAGCGGATAATGAGCTGAATCACGGGCGTCTGACATGGCTCTTTTTTCATACAGATTACATAAACACAGAATTTTTGTTTTCGATTTGACTTACATGATTTAAAACCTGACATTTCAACGTTTTTTTAGACATAAGTCAAATTTTTTTGTGATTAGTATTCACTAAGTTACAGTTCATTTTTCTGAGAACTATCAGATTGGACTTCGTTCAGAGGGAGACGAGAGATCACGCATCATGTTTGTTTTCTTTATTTTGCAAAAAGCACAACATTTTGTTTTTACTCTGAGTGTACACAAATAAAAGAAGATATTCCACAGATTAAAATGGTGTATAGCTCTTAATTGTATGTGCAACTTTGACGGAGTATTTTGAGTCTCTTTCACACTGGTAAGAAAAAAAAAATGCGGTGGTATCGCCGGCGTGACCGCCGACCCGAGGGAGTTAACTGGGTCCCACTGGTGGTTTTCACACCAAGACACCACTTCAAGGCATAGAGTTTCTGGATTGAAGGATGGTCTCAACATCCTCAGTTGTGAGACCTAAACTCATGAGCTGGGCCCCCTCAGAGGCCAAGCCCATAGTTTCCATAACTCTGGGCGGGGGTGAAAGATCGACCCGCTCGCCTGAGAGAGAAGGTCCTTCCTGATTGGAATCTCCATCAGAGTGCCATCTAGCAAGGATATCATGTCCGAGAACCATACTCGGGCCGGCCAAAACGGGGCTACTAACAACAGACGGACCCCACCCTGGCAAACTCTCTCCAGAACTCCCGGGAGCAGCGCAATCAGGGGAAATGCGTACAGACGTAGCCTTGGCCACAGCTGTACCATAGTGTCCAGCCCCAGAGGTGCTGGGTTTGTCATGGAGAACCATAAAGGGCAGTGAGTCATCTCTCGAGACGCAAACTGATCCACTTCGGCTCTGTCGAAGTGTTCCCATAAGAGCTTCACCACCTCGGGGTGAAGTCTCCATTCCCCGGTCCTTGGCCCCTGCCTCGACAGGATGTCTGCTCCCAAATTGAGGTACCCTGGGATGTAAACTGCTTTGATCGAGAGCATTTTCCCCAGGGTCCACAGGAGGATCTGATGTGGCAGTTTGTATAACGGGCGCGACCTCAAACCCCTCTGATGATTTATGTATGAGACCACCGATGTGTTGTCTGAGCGAACAAGCACATGATGGTCCCTGAGGTCTGGAAGCATCTCCAGGCGATTTATGTGCCAGGAGAGATGTTGGTCCTGCCATAGACCCCGAGCAGAGCCACCACTCATGATCGCCCCCCAGCCCGTGAGGGATGCATCTGTCGTTAGCGTGACGTGACGACCGAGAACTCCCAACACAGGTCCCTGGGACAGAAACCAAGGTTGTTTCCATATGACTAGGGCACGAAGGCATCGCCGCGTGACCCTGATCACACGAAAAGGATTCCCCCTCAGTGAGAACCCCTTGGTTTTGAGCCACCACTGCAACGGTGCTCACTGCAAGAGCCACCTCGGGTGACTCGCGGGGAACTACTGCGCCCCCGGCATTGCGGCGGGGTTGGCAGAGCGCCCCCCTGAGGGCACCGAAGGCAGACGGGCACCGTGTAATGAGGTGAGCGCCGTCTGGCTTCGGAGGGGACCACCCTCACCCTTAGCAGCAATGACGGTCCTCAGATCCGTCTTGCCCTTCGAGGACTTCGCCTGCGAGCGTTGCCCCGCCTCCCAGCTCCTCGGAGAGGGAGTACGGGTAGCAATGCTCTGCTTCTGGTGTTGTCTGTGCGAGGAGCTCGTACTCGGCTTCGGCTGCTCCCGCCCAGCAGCCGCAGAGACTTGGGTTCGACGGGGAAGAAACTGCTGCAGCGCTGCAGCCTGTTTCATTGATTCCAGGAACCTCTCGGTGATGGATGTAATGGCGTCACCAAAAAGGCCAGAAGGATTAAGTGGGGCATCCAAGAGAAACGTCTTATGTTTATCTTTGATATCTGTCAGATTTAACCAAAGATGCCTTTCCATGGCCACCAGGGCTGCCATAGATCGGCCGATGGATTTGTCCGTCTCCTTGGTGGCACGAAAAGCTAGGTCAGCTGACTGACGTAATTCCTGGATAAGATCTGCCCCCACTTCTTCACTTTCCCCCAAGTCTCTGAACAGGTCAGCTTGGTACGCTTGCAAGATGGACATCATATGCAAGCATGCCGCTGCTTGACCTGCAGCCGAGTACGCTTTGCCCACCAGCGCCGATGTAGCTTTTAGGGGCTTGGTGGGCAATGTCGGGGCTTTAAGGGATGATGCCGCTTGGAGGGAGAGATGGCTTGCGAGCGTCTCTTCTGCCTTTGGCATCGCCCCATAAGTTTGTGGGGTATAGACACGGTAGGAGATCGGTCTCTTCCACGACCTCGACACCTCGTTGTGGAGGTCGGGAAAAAACGGTAAGCCCCGACGTGAAGGTTGAGCTGATCTAGATGGCAGGAAGCGCTGAGTGAAGTGGAGAGTCTTCAATCTCTCCCGTTGTTACACTAACGATGTCCAATTCCTCAGAACTGGACGCCATCAATGTAACTGCATCAACCGGAGCGGAAGAAACCTCAATGTAACTGTATCAACCGGAGCGGAAGAAACCGCAATGCGTGCTTCCTGACTCCAAATTGATACATTGGATGCAGCAGGTGAAGGCTGAGATATGGCAGGGCCCGTCTCTAACCCCTCTGCCACATCCATTTGCGAACCCCACGACCTGAGGCGCCACTCTGCCTCAACAGAAGCGGGACCCGAGCCGTGAGGAACATGAGCCGAGCCGCCCTCCTCGAAGAGGGCTCAGCAGGAGCGCAGCGTTCTTAACAGTAGCTGCTCACAGTGCTCACAGGCAGCCCTCCCAAACAAACAACACACATGTGGTGTGTATCCCCACCGGTAATGAAGCGAGGGCAAGGATGAACACACTTCCTGAAATGTTGTTCGCTCGCCATTATAATATTATATATATATATNCCAAAATAGAAATAAATGCTAGCAGACAGACAACAATAAATAGGACAGACAAGTTCACATGTAGCGCTTGCTGAAGACACAGAAGCTCGGGTAGGCTTTATAGGTTCCTGGTCAGTGACGTCACCCGCCTATGACGTTCCGTCACTCTGTTGGACTGATTTCATACGTGCTTCACGACACAATCACGCAGAGGCGTTCCCAAAGCGTTTGACGCAGCGCGAGTTCCCTTGAAAGGGAACATGCATTTACTCATCTCACGTGCACGAAAACATAGAAAAACAGTGAAGTGAAATCTCTGAATTTTACCCAAACCTGTAATAATGAACTATATTAAATTACACAAATTTACTTTATGTATTTAATCTCACTTTATTAACCAATGTCTTTGCTTCTGACCTTCAATGATCTAATTCAACCATACTAAAAAGCAAAAATTACTTTATATTAGATTTAAAAATAAGAGTGTTGAACTTTCTTCTCCTGTATCCAATTCTTCTTTAATCCAGAATGGTAGCACAGATGAAAGGTTTGTTTGAGCTGCGCCCTCTACTGTAGAGGCGTAAATATGCAAAATTAATAAGCCTGAGGCTTATTCATTTTACTTTTGGTGTGAAAGGGCCTTAACATTTGCCAAAAATATAACTTATTTTGTTGTTATTAAAAAACAAACAAGCAAGCCCAGCGCAGGTGAGAAAAAGCAACGGAAAAGTAATGTAGCGCATTACTTTTCATAAAAAATAAAGTAAAGCAGTTAGTTACTTTTTTTAGGGAGTAACGCAATATTGTAAAGCATTACTTTTAAAAGTAACTTTCCTCAACACTGGTCAGCGTTCTCTGTAATTGCACATAAAACACAATCAGAACAAACTTCAGAATTTTCATTCAGAATGTTCTTTTTTTTTTCCTTTTGCGTTCCACGGAAAGAAAGTCATATGGGTTTGAAACAATAGTACGGTGAAAAAACTGTGATGAGATTTCATGCATGTGCCAAACGTAGCTCCTTGCAAGTTTATAACAGACATGCTTATTAAACATTCAATATAATTACATAGTCATGGAATAAAAGAGGAAAAGCTTTGCTGCAAAATTTCCTTTTTTGTACCACAAACTCCTCAGAGGGCTAATTAAAACGTCACAGAGCAGACAGGAGAAGAAACAAACAGTTCCTGACAAATATTTTGTTTACAAGCCCATTACAATCTAATGGTTTCTATTGACACTGACAATGGGACCACAGAGAGCCAACTGTTTAAAGCATGATTAGTGGGTCATATAACATTTCATGAGGATGTGAGTTTTTTCGGGCTATGGTGTACAGCTTGGCACAGATTGTTTAGGCATGGCAGAGGGCTGGGAGGAAAGATCACAGCATGTTGCTCTTGTTTACTAGTGTTACAGCCTTTGATGACAGAATACCAAACATCTTGCCATCTGCTGGTTCTCAGTGTCAGGCCATAAACCAGGTGTGAGGCTCTTTTGCCTGACACTGTACCCGTGATTGGGACTTTGCAGCACCTATTCATTTCACACTTGAAAGCCGAGGGTTTTTAGGGTTAAGAGAACATAAAAAAAGAGTAATTCAAAGACCAGAAACCAATACTGAATTATTATGCATGTCTTTAAATGTCTTTAAATGTTCTTAAGTGAAACTTGGCTTAGAAATATATAAAAATATTTGAAGCACTTCCAGCTAAAAGACCTTGGACAGAGACCTCAATGAGCATTCGTTAAAATACAAAATATTTAGAAGATTGAGTTTTAGTGCTTGGCTTAATGACTGACATTTATCAGATCTGTCAAGGGAGAATACAGCCTCCAGCTACACTCACTGAAGTACAGATTTTGTATCCAACTCCAAAATCGAAGCGACATTGCTCATCCATGGAGTAATTGATGCCCGGAAGTTCAGGGAGCTGCGGCCAATCATGTTTGAAGGGGTCATCCAGCAGGCAGTCATATGAACTGTGAAAAACAAACAAAGTTGCAGCAGCTGTTTGAGTAAACCCAATAAAGGTGTTTAATGAATGGCCCTTTAAACTTTGGAAGCCACTTTTAAAGTTGGTAGCAAATGTTAAGCCTAAATTGGACAGTATGATGTAAAGAAAATGAGACTCATACATTCTAGATGATTCTTGTGATTCATATCATTGAAGCGGAACTCATTTTGAACCCTCAAGGAAAGTACTGAATCAATCGCATTTCCTATAATCCATTCAGTAGATAATTTACAATAAATGTTCAAAATCATGAAGTGCTGAGTGAGGCCAGGTCATGCTGAAAAAGTGCTTTCAAACTTTCAAACCACGAAGAGATTCTGAACTTCAAAAGCTCTTTAGAGGTTTCCTTCTACCACTGACTAATTTTAACTTAGGCCAATGATGAGCTCCTCAAGGATTTTCAGTAAAAGTAAAGCCTTTTATTATCAGAAATAAATCTGTGTCTGTTCTTAATCATCAGCATTTCTTCATGAGCACTCTTCAGGTTAAAGGTGATGTGAGAGCTGAGAGTAAAACACAATGATCACACAAATCTACTGTATTGGGAAACGCAGGCCCAATTTGCTTCTGAAAACGAGTCGATTTTCTTGATGTGAATGGAAAAATCATTCATTTGACGCTACTCAAAAGCTACCGAGAATAGTGACCACTTCAAACTCAATAGACAATGGTGAAAAGGCTTTTCCTGTCATAGAGAGCTGCTCAACATCTCATTTGTATTGGCTGCAGTAGTTGCCAAGAATCATAGGTAATTTATATCCCATCAGCCCTTGGCCTTGATGGGATTAACCCTGAACATGGAGCAGTATATAAATTCAAAAATCCTTAAGTGGCACTAGATCTTCTGAACTGAGTGAATCAACGAGGGCTCAACTGAATAAATGACCTCAAATTGAGAGGTTTATTACAGAAATCCAGCCCAGAACCTATAGCCCAGATCATAGTGTAACAGTTCTCAGATGAGAGCAGTTTGCCGTTGGATCACATAATTTCATTAATTGCTGTTTTTTTTTTTTTCATTGACATTTATCTAAAGAATTACTTTAAAGTGTACCGGGTGCAGAACAAGCCTGTGAAAAAAACCATGAATAGCCAAATGTGTTTTTTTCTTTGAGAATCCATGCAAATTAAACAGCCATCTCTTCTGATATGCTCTATTATTTCATAAATCGTCAGGCTATTACTTTAAAGGATGTTCAGATTCAAAACAGACATTAAAAAAGAGCTCAAACTCATTTGTAAAATGCTTCTATAAAAACAAAACCATTGCATGAGGTGATTAGTTAATATGCTGCTTGGAGGAATGGAGCAAACACCATCATCATCATGGCTAAAGCATCAATTACAGGTTGGTTTAGAGTTAATCCCTGTTGGTCATGTTGTCTGTAAACTGTCGATATCACGGCAATCTACTGACCAGTTAAATTAAAGCCCTTTGATCTCGCACTTCTTCTCTGCTTCTCTGCTTTCCTGTAACTCAGTGGTTAGAGCATGGCACTAGCAATGCCAAGGTCATGGGTTCGATCCCAGGGATTGCACATACTCCGATACAAATGTATAGTATAATGCAATGTAAGTCGCTTTGGATAAAAGCGTCTGCCAAATGCATAAATGTAAATGTAAAATGTAAATGTTCTCTCTTGCACCAAATGACCTATTGCTGACTCTAATTCAGGTAAACAAACAGTCAACTGAACTTGAGGTGAAACTAAACAAAGCACAGCTCCAATTAAAACACAGGCTAATATTTATGCTATATAACCCATAAGAAATATTTATCATAAGCATACCTGTGAAAAGACACATTTCCATTTAAAATATGCACATTTTTCAAGGTCTTCCAGTTTGTTTGAGAAGAGAGAAGTGTGAACTCACTGAATATATCTCTTCAGCTCTTGGCCACTGCACATCGACCAATGGTAGCGATGGAAGGCTGCTTGCACCAGAGGGGCCATGACACTTCCCATGGCTGTTTCGTCACCGCAGCGGTTGCCCTGACCATCATGCTCCATTCCAAGTCTACAGATAAGCCATGATTATGGTTAGCAGGAACATTTGAGTGCAGCAATGGCCAGAAGTAACATTTTCTACCCCAGTTAGCATAGTTATATCTAAATAGGGACGCATCTCTGGCACCTCCCAACATCATTAATGGGTATAAAATTACAAAAAGACACAGTGACCTAATCAGGCGAGACACAAGGAAGCAATGAAAGCTACATCATTGATGCTAATCTTTTGCCAAACTAGCTGTGTTGGTTATTTTTGCTGTATTACGGAGGACACTGAAATCTGATTGGACCAAAATCATATTCCTCATGTATATTCAATATCAAACATGGATAAGCCTAGGACAGATTGATTAAATGCTGAAAAACAAACAAATACTACTTCTAAACATCTAGACTTAAAGGATTAGTTCACTTCAGAATTGAAATTTCCTGATAATTTACTCACCCCCATATCATCCAAGATGTTTATGTCTTTCTTTCTTCAGTCGAAAAGAAATTAAGGTTTTTGAGGAAAACATTCCAGGATTTTTCTCCATATGGTGGACTTCACTGGGGACCAACGGGTTGAAGACCCAAACTGCAGTTTCAATGCAGCTTCAAAGGACTCTATACAATCCCAGCCGAGGAATAAGGGTCTCATCTAGCGAAACGATCGGTCATTTTCTTAAAAAAATTAAACATTTATATAATTTTTAACCACAAATGCACTGCTCTGTGATCCGCACTCATTATGTAATCATGTTAGAAAGGTCACACGTGATGTAAATCCAGTGTTTACAAAGCGAACGTGAAAAGACCAAGTCAAAAGGCCTTTACAGAAAAAGGTAAAACAACGATTTTGGACGATTTTGAAGTTGGAGGAGAAAATGAGATGGAGTTTTTTTGTCTTACCGCATTACTTCCGCCTACATCACACGAGACCTTCCCAGCGTGATTACATAATGCGTGGTGCATCGCAGAGCAGTGCAAGATGAGCATTTGTGGTTAAAAAGTATACAAATATTTATTTATTTTTTTTAGAAAATGGCCGATCGTTTTGCTAGATAAGACCCTTATTCCTTGTCCAGGATCGTGTAGAGCCCTTTGAAGCTGCACTGAAACTGCAATTTGGACCTTCAACCCGTTGAACCCCATTGAAGTCCACTATATGGAGAAAAATCCTGGAATGTTTTCCTCAAAAACCTTAATTTCTTTTCAACTGAAGACAGAAAGACATAAACATCTTGGATGACATGGGGGTGAGTAAATTATCAGGAAATGTTAATTCAGAAGTGAACTAATCCTTTAAACTGCACTTAAATCTTCATTTAAACATCTGGGGTCAGTAAGGTTTTTGAAAGAAGTCTCTTAAACATTTCTTATTATAATCTATGTTGAATCAGTTATGCTGCTTAATATTTTTGTGGAAACCATGATTTTTTTCTTGATTCTTAAAAAGTTCAAAAGAATAGCATTTATATATATATATATACTGTATATATACACTGTAAACTCAAACACTCAAAATACTTAATTGGTTTGAGTAGGACAAACTTAAATTGAACAAATTAGTTCAGTTAAATTAACTGCTAAGAGTATTTAGAACTTTCTTTTTCTTTTGAGTTCACAGCACTGACATATTTCAAGTAAACTGAACGTTTCATTGTTTTGAGTTGTATGAACTAATGTCTTTTAATTTAGACTAACTTAAATTTAACTGAAACTGGGCTGGGATTTCTATTTCCCAGCATGCTTTGTCCATGGCACTCGAAAGGCAGAGTAAATGCTAAAATTAAGTGTTATGTAATGTTTTTTTCCTGCAAGATTAATGGTAAGGGAGATTTAGTAGTGATTAATGTTTTGTTATGCTAATTTAGAAGAGTTTCTGTTAATGTGGGTTTTTGGAGAGTTACCATCATGGTGACAAGTAGCGCATGCGGCTTGGTTTGAGAGCAGGTAAGTTACATGTTTTATGTTGCTGTACTTATTCAGTAAGAGCTATACCATGCTACTGTTAACATGTTAGAAAATTAGCAGGTTGGCATTTTCTGTATTTTCTTAGGGTTTACAGTGAGGTAAATAACTAATTTGATTTGCAAGAACTCAAAATAAAAAAAGTTAATTAGCTAAACATTTTATGTTAATTGCTATCAAAATGTATGAGTTAGCTCACTCAGTACTTCAAGTTAGGAGGAATTAACATGCATGAGTACTGCAAACTCAAAACGTGATAGTTCTGCTTACTTAAAATTGGGAACATCATAACTCAAAAACTGTTATGTAACTGATTACCTCAAATTTATTGAGTTAGCCCAACTTATTCGGGTTTACAGTGTATGTATATATATATATATATATATATATATTTTTTTTTTTTTTTTTTTT
>RJVU01018862.1:3516338-3529614 GCA_003731715.1 Anabarilius grahami
TCACTTTTGTTTTTGTTTATCAATGTAATGCGTCCTTGCCGTCTTTCAAATCTTACCAACAAACTTTTGAACGATAATGTATGCTGGTCTGTATTATTGTATATTTCAGCATAATTGACAAAGCATAATTGATTTAATATATTATATAATACCAGCAGCTAATTAGGCTCCCCGCACAATGACAGCTCTTCCATGCTTCACTGTGGTAGAGATGCATTTATTATATTTCTCATCAACTTTTCGAAGACACCGCTCTGGAGCATCACCATGCAGCTTGTGTTTCATTGTGATTCATTACTCCACACAACTCTGCTGAACCATTCTGAATCAAACTTCATATATTCTGCCAAAGACCTCATTCTGTCTTTGATGTTTTTCTGAGACAGCAATGGCTATTTAAGTTGTGCATTTGCTTGCATTTGTGCTAATTTTCTGAACAATAATTTGTGGTTAAGACAATTAAAAGATTAGTGTTTAGCTATTTTGGACTTGGCCCCAATTTTTGTGTGTGTGCGCGCATTTTTGTGACATATCAGGACACAAATGTGTATTATGACATGTGTATGACATAGGTATTACAAGGAGAGGGTGACTTATGAGGACATTACCCCATGTCCCCATTTTTCAAAAGGCTTATAAATCATACAGAATGAAGTTTTTTGTGAAAGTAAAAATGTGCACAGTTTCCTGTAATGGGTAGGTTTAGGTGTAGGGTTGGTGTAGGGTGATATTGAAATTCTTACATTACTAATGTCAAACAGATGGATATGTTTGCACAGGGATTGGTATGGAAAGAGGAAGGACAGAGGCTTAAGACGGAATCAATTCTATGTGACTGCCAGCCAGAAAATGACAATCTCAAAGGCCATGACATCTCGTTTTGTATTTAATAAAATGTTATTTCAGTCTGTGGTAATGCCAAACTGAATAAAAGACTATCAGTAGGATGGTGGTGAGATGCAGAGTAATGATGGTTTACCAGTCTTTGTCATGTTCTCAATGAAAACTGGATAAAGGCATTTGAAAGAAAGAGATAAACAGATAGAAACAGAGATGTTTTTTTAGAGGGCGAAGTCCTGAACAATAGTTTCAACATGGAGAAGAAGATAAGGAGGTTGACTCAATGACTAATTTGTGTGTAGGTGATGGGTTTTTTATGAAACCCTTTTGAATGTTAGATGCCTACAGACTTTAAGCAACTGTTAAAATAAGGAACTGAAGCAAGACTGTTTAGGTTTGCCAAGACAGTGGCTAAGGACTCTCAAACATGAGCTCAAAAATTAAAGTGAGGGATGTTTAGAACAAGTTCACATCAAGAAGCATAGTAAGGACAAAATATGATCAGACATCCTTTTTTTTTTTTTACTATTATATAATGTCCTCAAAAGAGGCATCAAAAACATTTTTCCCATTGTGTTACTCTGAATAAAACCCTTACCTTGAGATCAGAATCAAAACTTTTTTGAATTCAAACCAGAAACCAGAAATAAAACACATTGACTGGAGTGGCATAAAACACTTTACAAAAGCTAACATCAATTTGAAATGGCTGAAAAGAACCTAGTCATGTTTAAAAACCTACACATGTCCTGTCTCATGGGCTACAACAAAGGCAGAAGAGAAGCCATCTTCGTGATTGAGGGTGCAGCTGCGGACAGGGTGGCACATCCCAGTGACAGGGGCATATCCTGAGAGTGAGTGAGTGACAAAGACAGACAGAGAGGATGAAACAGTTACTATGGTTTATTTATTCTGTCATAACTTGCCCTGTGATTCTACATTCTGACAGCTTGCTGCTTGGTGTAATTGTAATTCTTTGAGAAGAGTGATGCTGACAACTCTGCAAAGAGCTGTCCAGGACACTTTTTTTTTTTTATTCCTTTTCTGTTCCTTTCATTTATTTATGACATGTAATGGCTATTTTACTAATAATTCAAATTCATATTTGAGGATTAGGGGGATGGAAATTGGAGTCTTTCCAGCAAAGGTGACAGTATGTGCCAAAACAATGTCAACCTACCATCTGTCATTACACATTTCACTGTGTTAGACAAAGACAGCCGCTTTGTTCTAAGTCTATTACAGTGAAATGTGCAATTGTTAAAGCATACTAACAATTTGGCATAGAGTTAATAATAATTAATTACAAAAAAAGGTGTCAGATAAACGAGTGACTTTTTACAAAAGTTGTAAAAGGATTTTTTTCATGGTAATGGCATATGTGATGCAAAGTGATTTGGACAACTGCTTTTATAAACTGTCTCTATGTGTACATATTAATGTGCATTATTACACGGCTCTGTGGAATACTTGATTCTGGTCAATCGTGCCATCCAGCGGTATGTTATTCCCCGATAACAACCGCTAAAAACAGATAACACAGGCTCATCCGGGTAACTCTGCAGCGCTATACGCTTGCTAGGAACGGTTTTTCCTCATGGAAGTTTAGCGTTTGGTGAGCTAATAAAATATTAAAAGTCAGTCAAATCAACATTTTGTGTACAATTATTTATATATGTCATCCGGTATCGCAGACTCGTTCTCTCTTGTTTCATACAAACGCAGCTGCTGCCATTTTGCGACTATTTTGTTCACTGTAATGGATTAAAAGATAACAAACAGGTACGATTTTAAATCAGTTTCATCTCAGATCAATATCTCTTATGCCCATAATTATTTTTATGGCGAAATGCTGTGTAATATGTGGTATGACTACCGTATCTCTTAAATGTCCATCTAGTTCGAACTTGCTGCTTGCTAGCAACTGGAAGCTTTGCGTTAAAAGAGCTAATAAAATATTTCGACTCAGATCAATATTTCGACTCAGATCAGTAAAATGATTTACTTATGTGGCAAGTAGCTGTGTTACATGCAGCATAATGTACATCATTCTGTGATAACAACCAGCTGGATGTACATTATCCCTTACATAACATTCACCATAGTATGATTTACTGTACTGTATATGTTCTCATCCTGTTCCCCAAAAAATAAACACTAGCTATGTTTCCATCCACCTATTTTTATGCACATTTTGGATATACACTGGATGGAAACGCCAATCAATTTTTTATCCAATAATAAAAAAATGTGCATGAACTACAATGGAAACACATTTCCCCAAATAAATCCCTCAATGCGCCAAAAAAAAAAAAGAAAAAAAAAGTGGATGCCTCAACAGTGGATGTGATTGGATAACTGGACTAACTAGTGAACCAATTTCATTGCACAGCATCTCAAATGTTGTTTTGATAATTCGGAAATGGCTAAGCCAAAGTCTGTCATCAGAATGATTTGGTATAATGACCTCCCAGAAGTGTCTCACATGATTGCATTCCCAAATCTGACATGACAGCATTCATTGCGTTTCGTCTGCATGCACTGAGTCATTTAGGATGTAGGAAAAAAGAGCCACAAGCGGCTTCCCAGATTGCAGCAACTTTAATTTTTATTACAGATGTTTTACCCCAATTTCCAATCTAGAGTTTGAGAGCTCAACTGGCACTAAAAAAGTGCATTATAATTCAAAATCAGTAGCATTGCTTAGATGCTAAAAAAAGAAAAAAAGAAGAAAAAAAAAAGATTCTTGCAGTACAATGTTCAGTGAGCAACAGTTTATTGAGACTGATATCAGACCGTAGGGACTTCAGCTATGTTTGTTCAATCACAAGCTCCATGCACTGCTAAGAATGAAACAATACTTTGATGTAAGCCTACAGCTTCAGCTTCACTGAAGATCTCAGCTCTAAAACTACATTCATATCTGGTGTCAATAAGCCAGTAAAGCACAATGGCTCTGATTAGCTCAATATCGCCACTGCCAGACAACGAATATGCCACAGGTAGCTGGAGAGGCCAAAGAGCTCTTCTCGGATGATTAATGAGTGCCGTGAGTACATACAGTGGCATGATAAGGGAAATGTGAGAGTTGCAGTGACAGCATAAACACTTCATGCTGAGATCAGTGCTCTTCTTAGAAAAAGCTTGAGTTTTCCTGTCAGGTTGAATAGACGTTAAATGTGCACTGTGTGAACTTTGTCAGTGCTGAAGGAGATATGCTCTGAGAGGACTGCTGCTTCAGCGGCCGCCTCAAGCCTTAGACGACAAAATCCCTTTTTCTTATGTGCTTATGTAAGTGCGCTTTCATGTCTCTCTTCTGTCCTTTTCCAATGGTGTGAACCTCTTTACACATCCACAATCTGTCTGAAGAGGAGCTTGTACACCAAGCAGCATTCTGTCAGACATTTCTTACAGCATTGATGAGGTGCTGACAGAAACCCATGGGGACTGCGAGGGAGTATTAGTGAGAGAGAGAGAGAGCGAGAGAGAAAGAGAGAGAGAGACAGCCTGACCTTTGTCACGGTATGAACATATTTAAGATGTACGATTTTTTGTGTGAAAAATGCTATACATGATAAGGTAGGTCAGACCAAAAAGGTCAAACCTTGCATCCCGGTGGGGCCGAAGCCTTGCCGGGTCAGGAAGATGGCATGGTCATGATGCTCTGAGTGCTCTGGATCCTCTTTCTGCTGGACAAATGCCCAGCGGCACACGTTCTCCAGGCTTCGTGAAGGGTTGCCACGCTCAATGAGACTGATGGACTGAGAAAAAGATAAGCGACTCATTAGGGGACACTTTCAGCATTTAATAATCTATAAAACACCTTAAACTGACTCACATTGATCAGTGTGGGTCTGTTTATATATCATTTTTAAGAAAAACTCCTATTAATTAACAGTCAAGAGAATAGTCAAGATCCTTGAAGGTGACATTCAAACTTTTATCATTTGTAAACTATAGTGCAATAAAGCAAAATTCCATTTTGTTGTTGCTGTTTTTTTCCCTAAAACATTTAAGTTATTAATCACATTAACATGTATTTGGCAAAAGTCAAAATATGTTGCAATTATTTGAATTACAATACAGACACAAAATAACCTCTGTGTATTTGTGGACTGCATTATGAGCTCACAAAATAGTATATTTGTATGTATTTTTATTGCATTTAATTGTGAATGGCTGAGTGCATTAGACAGAGGTTTAGATACTCTCATAATTAGACAAATATAAGTAGCTTGACTGCAGACAGTTGTTGTGCTCTCCCTCAGCCTCTCTCTCCTTCATAGCTTTACACTACCTAATTATTTCACATTTTACAAAACAGTGGTGGTAACTGTTCTGTGCTGAAATGGCAGGGTGAGGGGGTTATTTAAAAAAAAAGACAATTTGAGACTCTGTTTTTCCTGCTGCAATTATTTTTGTGTGACTACAGATCTACTACCTGCTGTACCAGAAGACAACCTTAGAAAGAGCTTTTGGATAGTATTCCAAGTGGTGGAGCTTAATGCTGCCAATTCTGGGTGTTTACCTATAAATGCACCAGGGCTATAAACGAAGGTAATCCATTCACATCTCTCTCTCTGAATTCAAATAAATGTAATCTTACTTTATCTCTGTGTCTGATTTGAAGAGGGCAGAATGCTAGATCTAATGAGCCATAGCTGATGAAAATAACCATAATTTTTACCCTTCTGGTCAAATATTGCACTGCAAACATCAGTAACATCTTTAAGTTGTCAATGCTGGCAAATGACCATGGTATAAGCAGGACAATCCATGGGTAGCTGTGCATTAAAAGATTTGAATATACTCAGCGGAGTGTATTAAAAATTAAAATTGTTTAATGCACAGCTTGCCATGGATTATCCCTTACATATTTAGCAGTAATTTACCTTAGCATATCCAAGCATTATCATCCTCACAAGCACAACATTAATGTGCACTCCCAATGATTCATCATGGTAGATCTCATTTACCTGTAAACACATGATAAAAAATACATTATTTTCTCCTAAATTCAAAATAATAAAACAACAAAACATTGTTCCTGCCACAAGGGGGAAAAAAGATATCAGGAATATAAGTTGCATCATCCTCCACCTAGTCATCTATGAAAGATTTTATCAACTCCAGGGACTGCAGAAAACAAACACTGCTGTTTCCCATTTGTGAAACCTCACCATGATTGAAAATGAGCAAGAGAGAGCAAAGCTTTTTTGACAACAGAATTGAGATAAAGAGAGTGGGAGGAAATGGCATCTCAGACCATAAGAATGGTTCTCTTGGGCATAGAAGGCTTTTTTAGACAGGTCTTGGGGCTACGGTTGGCATGGAAAAGCCTATGACAGGATGGTAAATGAAAAGGGCCCAGTGTTGAGCTGGTCATACAGAGGCCTTTTAAAGGTTCAGATGTTTTTCCTTCTCCACCTAGCTAAGAGGTTGCTGTGTGGGGTGCTGCGTTTTAGAGGCACAGCTTTTTGGAAAAACTGGCCACACTTAGCTAATATCACCAAAAGTTTTCTTGCTGTGATACTGATAAAATAAATAATACAATTATATAGCTAATAATTGATATATTAATTGAAATACTTCAATACTTCAGAATACTTGAAATGCTTCAAAATATGATTTACTATAACTGTTGTTCTCATGACATTGACACTAATTGACCCAGTTAAGCAGTTTCAGCCTGGTCTCATTGTTAATACGTAGGTATTAATATGTAACTTTCAAAGACACAAAACGTAAATTTTTGTGCCTTTGAAGAGGTGCTGAAACGTACAATATGGACGTATTAGCAGCATTTAAATGTAGCATTATTACGTTTTTACAGCGAAAAAATTTAAAATATTTACGAATCTTTCATGTCATAAAGATACATGTATAATTTCCCTTTTATCATTGTATAGATAAATGTAAGATCCCTAAACCCCACGTCGAACCTAAGCCTACCCATTTTATACAGAATATTAAAAGAATAAAACATAATGGACAGAAATGTGTAGGAAAATAACGATTTTAGTAACAATATAGCATTAAAACGATATTTTGAGCCACTAATCCTACACCTACCCCTAAACCTACCAATAAACATTTCTTAAAACTACATACTGTTATAAATAAAAGAATAACAGACAAACAAGCGTAATCACAATAATTTATTTATTGCGAAAATGTCAAAAGTGGTACCAAAAGTAGTTCAAATGAGGATCAGTTGTAGTCCTCTCTGGCTGTAATAGTTTTTTTTTTATGGAGTACAGAGCAGAATTTAAGTTATTAATCCATGAAAACCAGCATCTCTCCGTGAAGGCGCACACTCATTTCAAATGTCAATCTAATGAAACACAACACGTCGCAATCCTGTGAAGAAGCAGGTGAGAGCCAATAGCTGTGTCTCATTTCGAAGGCTGCGTCCTCCGGAGGTCGCATTCGAAGGTTGCATACGTCATTGAGGCTGTATCATTTCAGAAAAGTAAGTAGGACACTCCGAATGCGACCTTCGAATGCGCCCTTCTTTCACGGGAATTCGGAGTATTCCCGGAATATTCCCGGGAACTCATACACATGAGGTGTATCCT
This sequence comes from Anabarilius grahami, assembly GCA_003731715.1. Lineage (NCBI taxonomy): Eukaryota > Metazoa > Chordata > Actinopteri > Cypriniformes > Xenocyprididae > Anabarilius > Anabarilius grahami. Next base: position 3,523,757 of record RJVU01018862.1, read on the forward strand.
TCGCTGCTGCCGATAGCCCACAATTCTTTGCATCGCTGTTAACAACCGTCATTTATTTGAAAAAAAAAAAAAATGCCGGCGTCGCCAGATGTACATGTACAGTACAAGCGAAGATGTCGTGTTTAAATGTAAGTAGTTTCAAGCTTTTTTTTGTTTTAAACTTTGTTCTTCTTAATATCCTCTTCCTTTGTCTCTGTAACAGATATCTGTTGTACATACGCCAGCTCCTCAAGCATTAACCAAAATAAAACAAGTAAATACATTTACTTTTCAAATTACTTTCCAAATTTATAAATAATTTTCATTCATTTAACTGTTGTTAGTGCGCAACGAGTGCTGCCGTGAACGTGTTGACATAGCAACGTGATACTTCCTGTTTCCTTTCCTGCCCGTGTGTCCTATGAAGGATGTCTCATTTAATTCTGGTTAAGGACACTTCGTATACCACATCCTTCACAGGATGTGTCCTCTGGAGGATGCAGCCTTCGAAATTAAATGAAATGAGACACAGCTAATGAGCGTTCAATATCAGTGCCGTAAACCATGTCGTAACGCTTCTCGAGGGCGCAACCAGAGATTGTATATTATAGGGAGATGAGAGGGTCTATATCTCTTACCACTGGAGAAAGCATAACGGCTAACTTACGTGCGGCACCTCTCAGCCTAGTGTGTAATAGCAGTGACATCAGTGCCCGCCGTTCAAAACTCCTTCCCTGCGTACTGCCACAGCCAGAGCCTTAGCATTAGTGTTTTTTCGGCTAAAGGTTGCAGGCTTGCTTCCAGTGGCTTTTACACAACATCTATTGTTCTATCTGTTAAACAGTAATGCGGCACATTTGCTGTTGGTAATGTCGTAAATGAGTCCTACCTGTTGCAACATTCCCTAGTCTGCCTTCTCTTAAAAAAATACATTTTTATCAAGCTAAAATCTACATATAGTTCCCAACGAAAGTAGCATTTAGTGTAAAACATGCTGAAGATTAGTGAACAGGCTGTCGATAAATTAAATGATTAGCTATTTTCCTATAAAAGCTGTTTAATCAGCATAGTGAAGCCTCTCATCCATTGACATCCATTCAAAAAACGGCCTCTGATCTCCTTCCCTGCGTACCGCCAGAGGCGGAGCGTTAGCATTAGCCATTATGTTTTTTTGGCTAAAGGTTGCAGGCTTGCCTTCCAGTGGCTTTGGCGCAACTTTCAAATTTGGCTGAATCCCAAATGTCAACCTAAACCCTCACGGTCTTCCTCTGAGTCCGCACTTTCATGACGTAATGCCGCTTTGACTGCCAGGTAAGGTCCTCTGCGTAGCTTGCAAACTTGCGGACTCAGCTGAAGTGCGCATCGAGGGCGCATAACGGCCGCAAAGGGGGTGCTTGCGAGCACCCTTCTGAAACCTAAAATGATACGGTCTCGTGGACTTAACGGACACGCGCACTCGGCAGCCATTGTAAGTCCACAAGACCGAAAGTGCATAGAAGTGTGCTATTTGGGATTCAGCCATAGAATCATAACGAGCGCGGGCTTTTACCATCACGGTCGCTGCTAAGAATGAAGCTGAAGATCGCTGAATAAAGGGTTGAATTTGGATCTGTTCCTTGCAAACATATGGATTCAAAAGATTTGGAGATCAACGAACAAATAAAATTGATGTGATTTGTGAATTTATGTTGTGTATTGGTGTATCTTATGGTTGTATTGTCAGTCGCTGAATAGGAGAAAACACCTTTTGTGTCTCACAGCAAACAAACTAAATATGACAAAATGGTTAACCAATTACAGAAAAGTTTAGTCTTGTTTAACATTATGTAATCCTCCTAAACGAGTTTGCGGCACAAGTCACGATCAGAAATGTTATTTCATATTAAGCAATGAGTAAACTGCATTTAATAAATGGTACTAAAAACATGTATTGATATGACAATTTAATACAACAGAATCAAAACATTAATGCCACGATTTTAATATTAGCACATGAGAATTCATAAATATTCACACTAGGATACGTAAATAATTCACATTTTATTGCTGTCAATACGTAAATATTTCACGTTTTAGTGCTATAAATACGTCATTATTATACGTTTTTGTGTGTATGAAAACGTAAGTAAATGTAAAAATACACACTTTTCTCATGAGATCACGTTGGCTAGCTTATGATTCTGTAAACAAAAAGTTCAGGTTGTCCTAATCTTTTGCACGGCAGAGAGGAGAGATAACTGTGGCTCTAAATAAACATCTGTATTTAATTTGTGCTGAGATCTCTTCTCTTGAAAAGAGCATGAACAATCAGAAGGAGCATCATGTCCAGAGCATTCTGCCATGAACTGGAAAAAGAATCACACTATATAGTAAAACTTTACAATAAGGTCTCATTGGTTAAAGCATCAACTAACATGATCTAACATATATTGCTTATTTGAGTTATGTTGCTAACTAACATAAGCAATATATATTTTACAGCATTTATTAACCTCTGATAATTTTATAACATTTATTAACGTCTGATAATGTTAGTTCACAGTGCATTAACTAATGTTAACAGACACAACTTCTGATCTTAACAATGTTTTAGTAAATGCTAAAATTAACATTAACTAAGATTAATAAATGCTGCAGTAGTATTGTTCATTGCTCGTTCATGTTAACTAAAGTATTTAACTAATGTTAACAAATGGAACCTTGTTGTGTGTGTGTATGTGTATTTTTGTACTTTTTCGGTTAATTCCTAAAACAGCAAACAACTGAAGAAATCAAGCATATAGCGTTAGTTCTGGCAGGTCACGTTAATCAAGCTCACATCAGCTGACACTCATCAGATTCACATTGACCTATAGGAATACGACGCCTATAACCGCATTCGTATATATATTGTTACGGACTCAGTCACGTTCTGTTTGTTATGTCACATGATCTCCTTTGTTCTGTTTTCCCGCCATCATTAGTCACCATGGACACTAACTCGATTGTCACAGCTGTTTGTCATCTTGGTTTATTGCTCTGTGTATTTAAGTTCCTGTTTTACCTATGTTCATTGTCCGGTCTCGTTTTCCATGAGTTGTGTTGCGTTCATTCCTGTACCTGTTGGATTTATCTAGTAAAGACTTATCTTATCTCCTATCTCCTTCGTCGTGTGTTTCCTGCGCAAGCAACCTGTAACATATATGGTCCATTCAGTTTTGTTAGCAGCTTTATCACATTGCTCAGGAGCTAATTACCCTCCTCCATCCCCAGCTCCTCCTTTGTCCAGTCAGGACTTGCCCTTCTGATATTTCTTTTGATCAAACTCATTCTTCAATTATGTTGTTACATTAATTATTGTCATTAAAATTAATGATATTGCAATACTGGGTTCTGTTCTGTTCACCCTATCGCTGCTCTCCCTGCTCTTATCCATGCTAGGCTGCATGGATGGGCAGGGAGTTCTCAAAGAATTTATTTTGCTAATACTGCAAACACTTTTTTTCACCCTAAACCTTGCAGAGGCTGTCAGGCCTGCCACAAACTCTACACTCAGAAGGAAAAGGTGAGGAAAAAACAATCATGTTACAGGGGGGAAAACTACTTTTATATGCAGGTTTAGACAGCTTGTTTAAAAGAAGGGGAGGGGCACATAAATAAAAACTATGCCTCAGCAGATCTGTGTTTCTGTGTTCTAAGGAGCAGCGAAAAAGTACCCGTGCGAAATGATTAAATTCTTCACTGGCATATGAACACAGATTGCCTCAACAACTCTCTGAATCAGCAGAGGACAGTTAGTCTCTTACCAACTGCCACCCTCTCTTCATCCCAGCAGTCTCATGCAATTAAACAGAAGCTGTTTGATACAGAAAATTGTCCTCTTCAGGCAACAGGGCTTTAAATAAGCATGCAAGGAGCCTAAACACGGAAGTTTGCTTGTGTGAAAGTGTTGAATGTTGCTTTTTTATACAGAGCTCATTACTTTCTGAATGCTGGGCCAATCTTTAGTGAGGGTTTATTAAACATTATAGTGTACATCTCATCAGTGCAGTGGTGTACAGAGCAGCAGGGACATCTACTGGAGGAAGGACTTTTAGGAAAGTGGGAAGGAAAGCAGCTGTTTAATCCTAAAATTTTATAAGTGTATAGTCATAGCCATTTTCATAGCTACTTTATTTCTCAGCCACATTCTCAAGTACGCCACATTTTATCTATGCCTTTTGTGTTGAAAAAACATGATGAAGCAAAGCAAATTGCTCCACAAAAGAAAGTAGAGCTTTCCTTTGAATATTTTGACATTAATTCTTGCAAATTGTTTAAGCAAAACTAAGGATAGGTTTCACATGATCCTGTAACATTATGCAATCAGTAGAAAGGCCCCCAAATACATTAGACATAAGGAGCTTAAAGGCACTGTGTGTCCACAAATTAAGACTATAATTTATGTGCTGAATCTATAAAGCCTGATTACAGATGGTATTATCTCCACAGATTACACAGTGCATCTGTGGTCATGTTTCAAAACTCTCCTCAGAACAGCGTCATTTACAAAATGAGGAATATGTCGATCTTGTAGAGATAATGGGGTCCTCTGTTTTAACAATGAATATTTAGTTTTGTCTTGTGCTAGCCTAAGAATGTGCTTTTCCTCCAAAAACAGGACCACATCTGGACAATTTCACCCCTCATATGAGGTCAATCTCTTTACAGCTGCAGTTTAATGACATATTTACGTATAAACAAATGTTGACTGCCACCATCCACTTTCTGTAGTCCAGTAGAGAGGTATTTTGTCATCAGCAATCATCTTGAAATGAATTCATAAAATAGTAAAAACACTTAGGCACCTGTGCTTTCTATTTACGTGTGTCAGAGGACTGAACCAGGAGGAGAGAGTTAATAGGTTTTATGAGGAAGAAGAGAATTGGTTGCTCAACAATAAAGATGGCCTGATGGTCAGGGGCCAGTGTGAGACAGTTTTGGGCCAGTTGAGGGGAAGGGCAGTAAATATGGGTGGTTTAAATTTGCATGTTAAAATATAGTGAATTTGCTTTCTTAGATGTTCATTAAATATTTTTAACAGTAAAGTAAATATTAATAACCATATGTTATTTATTCATATTTTTAACCCTTAAATGCATGAATGTTTTGCCAATGATTATTCGGGTCTTTAGTGACCCGGATCTATATCTAACACGGATGGATCTCCATCTGCCGCAATAATATAAAACTCTCCTGAAATTAGAGTAACAATTTCAGAAGAATAAAAGGTAATATAGTTTGAGCAGATGTTTTATACCATCATCAATGTCCTTGTCAGACCTAATTTCCCAATACATTCAGCATCAAGTAGTCATAGTGACAGTCACACTACATTCATCATCAAGTGACAGTCATACTAATATTCGATTGCATTTAGAACTTAATCGCTGAGCCATTTCAAGTTTTGCTGAGGATACTTCCTATTGTTTTGTTTTCTGCCTGCTGTAACTATGAGTGAAATGTAATTTCATCGTTGTGTATCAGACATTGCCACCTTGTGGAATAAAGGTGAATTTAGTCATCAAAGATTCAATTATTGTGCAGAAAAAAAATATACTTGAAGAGTTAGACACATTGGNCATCAGTAACATCATTGGCTTTTGAAAAAAAAAAAAAAATGGGAAAACAGGCATTCTTATATATATATATATATTTTTTTTTTTAATGTTATATTGTTTATTATGAATGTGTGCGTGTTTTGTGACATATCAGGACACAAATGTGTATAATGACATGGGTATGACATAGGTATTACAAAAAGAGGTGACTTATGAGGACATTACCCCATGTCCCCATTTTTCAAAAGGCTTATAAATCATACAGAATGAGTTTTTGTGAGAAAGTAAAAGTGTGCACAG
>RJVU01018862.1:3539889-3557989 GCA_003731715.1 Anabarilius grahami
TATATATATATATATATATATATATATATATATATATATATATATGTGTGTGTGTGTGTGTGTGTGTGTGTGTATGTATGTATGTATATATGTATGTATATACTGCTGCAGCTGATCCAACTGTGGATCGTACATTGGGCTGGTGAGTTCATTCTAGCTGTTCAATTATTTTGTGCATAATTCAAGGCTTTTCAATGCGTGGCAAACCCTGGGCTGTCATGTTTGATTATGAGGGATAATTTGTATTTTTGGCTTCAAGCGTTTATTGCACAATAGACAGCATTGCTCTCTAAAAAGGCTTTGTAGTAGTTTAATAGTTTAAACAAGACCACATACAGCTTCGTAAATATATTTACCCAGAAAAAAAAAATTGTTATGGTATAGGATTTTTTAATGTCTCTTATGTTCACCAAGGCTGTATTTATTTGATAAAAAAACAAAAATACAGTAAAGACAGTAATAATGGGAAGTATTAATATAAACTGTTTTCTATTTGATTATTTCAAAATGTAATTTATTGCTGTGATGGCAAAGCTGAATTTTCAGCTTCATTACTGCAGTCTTCAGTGTCACATGATCCCTCAGAAATCATTGTAATATGCTGATTTGGTGATCAAGAAACATGTCTTATTATCAATGCTAAAGAAAAAAAAATTGTGCTGCTTACCATTTATTCATTTTTTATTTATTTATTTTATTATTATTCATTATTTTTTGAAGGAACTGTAGTNTAAATAGTGCAGAATATGAAATATTTCTTCTTCATTTTACATCATAATGTTTACTTCTTTAAAAATCCTAAAACATTTTTTTTTTATTTGCCAGATTTTGGGAACACTTTGCAGTAAGGTCCCATTAGTTAATATTAGTTAATATAGTATCTAACATTAACTAACAATGATCAATACATTCGTTACAGTATTTGTTACAGTACTTAAGTATTTTTTGGGAGAATCTGTACTTTACTTGAATTTTTATATTTCTGTCAACTTTTACTTTTACTCCACTACATTTCCTAAATAAAATGTATACTTTTACTCCGATACATTTTCCCAAAGCATTTTCATTACTTACTACAAAATAAAGTAGGAAGAACACAGACACATGCAAGCAAGCATGTGCAAACAAGTGCTCACACAACCGCGGTTGATTTCATTTTCCGGGTTGCGTCCCTTGCTGGAGCGGCTGAGAAGAGTGTGCTGTCACTAATTATACAGTACAAGAGCGGCCTTTAGAGGCGAAATAAAAACTATCACTGATGCCTCGTAGAGTTTGTTTTGACACGTGACGTGAGGCTGCGCGCTGCACAGAGCGGAACACTTCAAAAACGGATTTAAAATGGACAACAAAACGGTATGTTATACAGTGTACACTACAGTACATGTTTTCATATCATTATAAAGTAACTCATTTGTTGACTAGATGCTGCATTAGTGCAGAACAGTAGTATGTTTGCCGTCGAGGCTGAGTGGATGCTAACATTAGTAGTACCTCAAGCAGTTAAAACAATGTGACAAAAACACCAACTGTTTAATGTTACGATTGTTACCAGTCATTTGCATTAGTTTATGTCCATTTGTTCGCTGTTATGCATTCATTATCCAGCGAAGTTGCATATTTAAACTGTATCCTTCCTCATCATGCAGTGACAGAAACATAACAAATCAGAAATGTATTCGATTTCAGCTCTTTTTTTATCGGCACTATAACACATATTTGGATAAGATAATCATCAAGTTTTCTAAATTAGAGGCAAATAATGTGTGAAAGTATATATATAATAGGCCTAGGGCTAGGCTATGCTATGCCTTTGTGTGTAAAATTTTTAAGCATGGCTGTTTGGATTTATATGAAATGGTAACACTTTACAATAAGAGTCCATTAAATAAGGTTAATAAAAGTATTGTTCATTTTTAATTTCAACATTTACATTTTAACATTTTAAAGTTGTCTCTTACATTAGTTATAATTCACTACGAATTAACATGAACGATCAATGTATAATTAATATATTAGTATTTTTTATATTTAAAAATTACAATAACATTTAGCCATTTTTTTTTTTATTCAAAGAAACAAAATGTAAGAAAGAGTTAAAACTGAACATAATCTTGCTGCTCAAACTGTGTATAGAACAATTTTTAATAATTTATTTAGCTCCTTTTGTATTTTACATTTACTTGTACTTTTACTCTCAATACTTAAGTACGTTTAATATAAAAAAAAAATACTTTTCATACTTAAGTACAAAAACTTTTATAAAGTAACATTCTAAACAGTGACTTTAACTTCTACCAAAGTCATTTTCTGGTAAGATATCTATACTTTTACTCAAGTATGGTTTTCGAGTACTTTATACACCACTGCACGCAGCAGCACACAAACATAATTAAATATTAAAAATAAAAGGATTCCTCTCTGGAGAAGCGTTCAGTCTTTCCACTTGCAAATTCCGCCATGTAAATAGCAATCCGCCATGGTGCAAGCGCATCTGGCTTTTAAAGGGAATGGGAGACGAGACTCTGATTGGTTTATTGCACGTTACACTCAAAACACACCCATGACTCATTAAGAGACTAGGTACAACCCTTTTGGACCATGTGCCTGGCGCACAGACTATTTTTTCCGTCGTTAAGCAAAAGAGGATTCGGACACGCCCTGCGCCATGGGCTTCAGACCATGCACTTAGATCCTTAAATAGGGCCCATGATCACAACTGTACAGTCAGAGGAGGGTTTTTCTTTCTCCTGAGTCGTCAGAGTGAGAAAGTAGCCAGAAAACCTGGAGTGAAGCAGGTAATAACAGAACTCTTTGAGCGGGAGTGGGAAATCTCTGTCATTCTGCTCCACTCACATACACAATTCCAAACTGGATTTTAGTCTGTGTGTTGATTGGAAACATGCAAAGCTTGATGTTTTGCCATCTTTCCAATCTATTAGTAGAGAAAAAAATATTTGAAACTAATAACCATTTTTTTCTGATATTGCAGTTATTCTACTCTCTAATATTATTGTTGTACAAAAACAACTTCCCATTTACATTTGTGCTGTTTTACTAAATACCAGTACTGTGATTAGACTTTAGGCATGCGGCCACATAATCAAACAATATTCTGTACAACAGCACTTTTGCTCATAAGATACTGTTTAAGTGTATTATGCTTTTCATTAAAATCAGAAGTGTACTCAAGCTCTCATTACAGCCTTTCAAATATCTGTGAAACTGATAGGACATATGACAGCTAAATTGCACCGCTGTCTCAAAACACAATATCCTTGAAAGTCAGGAGGGGAAAGAGGAGAGCACTTTCCTGTCATGCTGATATAGTGTTGTTTATGCTGTACATATAATATAAAAACAGTTGGTATCATTGGGTTCAGCTCTCAAAGGCCTTCTGTCAGCCTTGCACAGTGCACCATGAAAGTAAAAGAATGAACGTCTATAATTCACTCTTGAGGATGAAAACCTCATGTGGTGTGATATCCTCAATAAATACTGCCCATTACGCTTCACTGAATGCCGGAAGCTTGAAGGATGATGGGATGTGTCATGTTTGACAACTACACAGAGACACTGCGCCACTTCTATTGCATGTTACGCTTTGTTTTCTGGCATGGAATGGCCCATGGGAATGACCTCTTAACAACCCAGATGTAAACACCCCAGACACACACACACATACATACACACACACGCATAGGGAGAGAGAGAAACAGGCCATGAAGTTCTTTCCCAGACAACATTTTGCCTCCCCAAAACAAAAACAGATGTGGCCACATTGACGAAAATGCAGATAGAACCTAATATTAAGCCTTGAATAAGCTAAGCCAGGTGCATTCAAAAAGTTAAATTCTTGCTAGAAAGCAAGTGAAAATGTTAAAAATAAGAAAATGTCATTAGGAGCAGCACAATAAACATTAGTCCATAAAAAAACATTAATTCCACAATAAACATTTACAACAGTCAATTTACATTCACAAAGACCTTTCAATAAAGTAAACCGGCTGATAACAGCACAAATGCAAAGTCTTCCTTTCTTGCAGGTGGTCTTTGCTCATTTAAAACAGCATAAAAGCCAGAAGCTATTTAAGCAGGGGCATAAAAAGAAACCCACTGCATAATATATCCACATTAGTGTCTCAAAAGGAATACACTCTTTGACGATAACCCTCACTGGGCATGATCTCTGCCAGCTCCTAAAGATTTCCCTATTTTCTTTTATTTCTGTTAATAAATTACTCATGGAATAAAATACTCAGTGGTTATGACATCACTCTGTGGGCCAAGAATTCTAAGAATTCCGTCTATTTGCCGGTATCTAATTCCAGCAATCCTTGCACAGACAGGAAAGAAGAAAGGCATTGTGGGATGGTAAAAAAACCAGTCCTTTTTCACTGCCAGATGGCATGGCACAGGGGTGATTCAATGGAACTTAGACTCACAGAGTAATACTCTAATGAAACATTCAAATGTTGTGAAACTGCTTTCAAGGTTGTCCTCGACTTGACACACTTCAGTGCCAAGACTTTAGGATAATGATAACAATGGCTCATGGAAAAAATTTATCAATTACAAATTATTTTCAAAAGGGAATATGGAAAGAATAATGCCTGAATAATTCATTTCACAGAACAATTCATTTGAGAGGATAATTGTGCCACACATTAGACACAATATTCTCCTGTTGACTGGCTGGAGATGAACTCCGAAAAAGGTCTCCGACGGAGAATTGGAGGGCTGCACATATCTCTCTATCTATCTGACAAAAAAGCCAAAATTGGCAGAATAAGCTCTGTTTAGTGGTTCCAATTTAAACTTGTGCACATTGCTGAACACGAGCAATAGCTGATATTCATGAACTCAATTTTTATAAATTTTACATTTATCGGAATTCATTGTGTGGCTTTTAGCTTAATAAACATGAGTAGCTCCTCAGCTGAGAAGCCCACTTTCCATCATACATGGTTGAATTAAACATTAATATTTCATTACAAAAAGAGGCTTTAGCCAAGAATAACTAATGGAAGCACGTAATTCTTTCATTGACTCAAGGATCAGATTCGGCCATGGTACAAACCTTCAGGAATAATTATGGAAACCAAAAACCGAATTCATTCATTCATTCTCATCAAACAATAATAACAATTATAACATGAGCAGGTATATGTTTACGGCTTTCTGCTTCAACTAAAGCATTTAGTTTTAAAACATGTGAGTGCCCAAGTAAGATCAGCTTTGAACCCTGTGTTAAACTTGTTTGTAGGATATTCAAACCAAACAGTATACATCAAGTTTGCCCAGAAAGGCATGCTGAATTCACACTTGTTAAAGACTGACTTATTCTAAGATTATTTATTATGTGTGCCATATTTGAATTATTCAAATGAAGTGCTGCAACTTGCAAAATTTATCTCAAAGGGCTCTGGGTTCTTTTAACTATGACATTTTGCATCTTAACACATCATAGAGGGCTAGCAAGTAATGCTAGAAGCCATGATTCATTCTGTAATAGACCACACTTATTAAGTGGATACATTTATTATTAAAGTAGATACAGTGCGAGTAAAAGACTAAACAATGTTTCCTATCCTGTGAACATAAGAATTCTGCTTAATAACATAATGTTGCTTTTATCATCGACTTTGCTAAGATCCCTGATCAAGAAATTTCTAATAGGGTCATGATGAAATCTCTGGCAATTGCACATAGATGGCAACAAGCTGCTAATCAGCTAAACTACAAAGTGTTTTCTAAGAGGATGCCAACCGCCTCCAGGCAAATGCAAATATCATCTTCTATGACTTTGTTTATACCAATTAACACTCTAAGAACTTCCTACTCAGAAGTGCTAGTGCAAATTTGACATGCTTATGTGTCTTTGTGTGTAAGCAGTGGGTTTCACTGTAACCATGTAGGCTGGGAAAGAAGCTAGCTTTCTATTTTGTACAATGAAAAGGCACTTTAAAGGCCTTTTATTCCTGATGTGGGAAAATATTTATGTTGATGTCTTTGACAGCACAATGGAAGAGGAGGGGACTTTGGAATGGCTCTTTCAGGGATGCCATTACTCACAATTTAGCCCCTTGTGTTCACTGCTTAACCACATAGCTTTACTCTGCTGATCCCTAATGTGTCAGAGAAGCCAACTGTCCTTGCTTCTGCAGCTTTCACTAAGTGAACACAAGGTCTAAAGCATTGGAGACAACAGATGGGCAATAAGCTTTAGAACACTACTATCCACACTATAGCTAACCTTTTCCTCTCTTCCAGCCTGATGAAACATATGAAACTAAAAAAATTAATAATAATAAAGACTAGTAAATTCTTGGCCGAAACAAAATTCTGGAGCCACTGGGCTGAAAGACAATACCAAAAATGATCATTTTAAATAAGCCATTATCTAAGAGGTGTATCTTGTTATGTCATATTTTTAAGTATTTAAATAGTCACACAATTTGCGTACAATTTTAAAGCGCAAATGTAAACTTAATTTGTGTTCGAATTTTGACCACAAGATGTATAACCATAATTGTTTTTCCTGTAAAATATCATAATCATCAGCTGCCATTTCCATTTAATATGATTACTGTGATGTTAAAGGGATATTTCACTCATAAGTGAAAAATCATTTACATATTTTATTTTATTTTTTTCATGCAATGAAAGTAATGCAAGGACCCTACTGAGTTACATTGAGTATGGAAAAAAACAGTTCTTCAAAAATATTTTTTATTTTGTGTTCCACAAAAAAAATAAAGTCATATTTTAAAGCGACGTAAGGATGAGTAAATGATGACAGATTTTTTGTTTTTGGGTGAAATTTCCCTTTAAAGATTCTGTTTTTTGATCTGTTAAAGGTTTCGATGGTTGAAATTTCAGTGCATCCTCTAAAACATAGCACAGCAATGAAGAAAAGACAATAAAATCTATTAAGTCCTGATCTGAAGAGTTTTAACGGCAAAAAGGAAAACTGTTGTACTACCACTGATAAGCGGATTAAGGCTGACAAAATGTCTCAGTCGTCCTCAGATACCAGGTCTCTTTATCTCACTACGTCGGTCTTACCTTTTATATTTGGCTTGACATTTTCTGACACCATACACTTGTGCATTTTGGAGGGATTATGTGTTTAAGTGGCTGTTTTTATTTTCCTCAGTTGTTTGTATTGAAGGCTCCCCCAATTCCAACATGCTCAGTGGGCTTAATTTCAAATATAAACAACTATTTTCCATTTGCCAAATTTGGATTGAAACCTCAAGATACTCTCAGGTTGGAGATAAACACAGAAAGTGCTACACCTCTACACTTTCTAGACCAAATCCGACATGGATTTTCAGAGGTACCGCAGTCTTTTTCTCTCTTCCTTCGTCTTTGATCTAGCATGTTTAATTGGAAAGCCTAGCAACTGCAGCATGCTAATAGGTGCCTTACTCAGCATGGTATGCCGTGGCTGTCAGCCACCATAATTGTTATTCCCTTTGGTTAAACTCATTTCTCCAGGGACTGGAGCCAATCTTTACAGCCAGTGACAAATCACTTGAGGAGTAAACGGAACATGCACTGCAACCAAGACAAAGTAGGTGTCCAGCAGCCTGGCCTGCAATTTACACTAAATAGGTTCATCAATGTCCTGATGTTATCTGTTCCCAAGACCTCATGAACTTTCAGATGGATGACTCACAGTCTTTGGAGTGAGACTCTAGATTAAGATGGCAATTTCTGATTTGTTATCACAAGCGAGAACTCTGTGGCAACTCTGTGGCATAATATCACAGTTGAGCTTTAAATTGTTGCTGTGTCGATTAGGAGCCGTGCTGTCATCCATTACAGCCACTGAACACTGACATGCTGATAAAGCTGTGCGGTACCCATGTTAAATAGATAATGGAGTTGTTCCATCTGCTTTTAATATGGTCCTCGATGTGCTGGTATTTATCTGCATGAAAGCAAAAATCACTAAGTGACACTTTTTATTCTGTGGCCCTGGGGAACACTTACCATTATTCACACCCAAAACTGTGTTTGTAGAATATGGCTCAGATAAGAAGTATCATTCAGATGATTTACTTCTTTCCCCTGTGTAATCAAGCTCATTTAAAGAAGAGCACAACATCACAGAATGAGTTTGACTGAATAAAACAGCATGGCCTGGATTGTGTACACTGAGGGAGAGACAGCCCATTGCTAATCTCATTATGGACTAAACTGTGTGGGCAGAAGTAAGCGTGAAATACAATTTAAATCTAGCTCTCAAACACCTGGATATAAACACCTGGCTATAAAGTTGTGCATGGTCATTTACTTTGTTTTACATTTAGATTAACTTTGGCATCATCAAAAGCTCAAAATGTTCATCAATAAACCACCAGTAAATTGAATAACCCTGTTAAATCTGCAGTCAGTAGTTGTTTATCTAGTGTTAGCAGGTGCTGTCATGAACGATTCGTCCATTTTGAACGAATCATTTATTTAAATTGGAAATAATGAGATGTCTCAGAGAGCGATTCGTTCATTTTGTGCTGGTCGCATATACGCATTTGCAACTAACATGAAAAGCGCGTAGGCTCTATACAGGAAATATAATTGATTAGTTCAGCTCCCAAGTCGTAAATTCCGAGTCGTTCCTTCTTTCAAGTGGCAGCATAGGCTCAGAGTCTGACTCTATACAGGAAAAATAAATCTTCTCCTGTCAAAGTCTCATTCGTTCATTTGTCATGTGACATGACAGCCGCTTATATTCTTTACTGGATACATGTCATGATCACTAGTGGGAGTGCCCCAAATCAGCCACTAGAGGGCACTCCAACCCAGACTCTTGTTTTCTAGACTTGGACTTCATTTCCCAGAACTCACTTCCCGGACTCATTACCTCTTCATTGCACCCAGCTGTCTTGTGTTATGTTCATTAGTGTCTGTCTATTTATATCTGGTTTGTTTCTGCTTTTGTTATTGTGGTTTCATTTATGGTCACCGGTTTCTCTGTTTGTTTTCTTTGTTTTCTGTTTGGACTGCTCTGTGGATTTTGACCCTTGCCTGTTTGTGGATTATGTGTTGGATTACCCCATTAAAGCTGCATTTGGATCTTCCCTTCTTGTCTCTGTGCCATACGTGACAATACAGAAATTAGTTCATAATTCCTAAATGTCTTTATAAAACTGTTTATTACAAACATCTTTTGATAATAATATAATTCATAAATACATATAGTGATGAGTAGTGGTCACATGACCAATGAACGACTTGGACTGGAGGAGAGATTCTAGGAGAAGTGAACTAATCACGGCTGCGTTTCTCAAAAGTGTTGTGAGCTAAGTTGATCGAGACCATCTGTGTCAATTGTTCTACCTAGGCTTACGGTGCTTTTGAGAAGCGCAGTCCATTTCTGTTTCCTGTAGAGACCCAATCTAAGCTGTCACATGAACGAGCAACTCTGACCAGAAGATTCAGAGGTGAACTTATCGTTTCTGTTTCCTGCAGTCTCAGAGCCTATGCAGCTTTCATGTGACAAGTAATGACTGAGACCAGAAGACATTATTTGTCATTGTCTGCATTATCATTTTTTTTTCGAATATGAGTTTGCACAAGTAGACAAATTGGGGGAATCTGGCTATTGAAAATGTAACCTTTAATTTAATTCTGCTCAAATGAACGAAATGACTTGAATAAAGATTCGTTCATTTTGCTGAATGAGATTCAAAGATCCAAGTCATGTAATGGTACACAAACATGATGGTTTGGTACGTACCTAAGTCACAGTTCGGTACAGCAGGGGGGAGAAAACTAAACATAAAATTGTTTCTTTTTTCTTCATCTTCATTAAAGTGAAGTGACATGTGGCCAAGTATGGTGACCCATACTCGGAATTTGTGCTCTGCATTTAACCCATCCAAGTGCACACACACAGCAGTGAACACACACACCGTGAACACACACCCGGAGCAGTGGGCAGCCATTGCTGCGGCGCCCGGGGAGCAGTTGGGGGTACGGTGCCTTGCTCAAGGGTCTCACCTCAGTCGTGGTACTGAGGGTGGGGAGCGCTGGACATTCACTCCCCTCACCGACAATCCCTGCCGGACCTGAGACTCGAACCCATGACCTTTGGGTTACAAGTCCGACTCTCTATCCATTAGGCCACGACTGCCCCCTATAAACAGTGGTTTCAATGTGTTTCTCTCAATGTGTTTCTCTGTTCAATGTGTTTCTCTCTCTTTAAATAAAGTCTATTTTAATTAACATTTTCTTAAGGATAAAAAAAAAAACTATCTCAGCTAATGCTATATACTATATACAGGGTGCCCTTTCTTGCACATTACTATAATATTAATGGTTACAATTAACAACAGAGCCCAAACTATTAAATTCAGTTATATATAATAATCAACACTCAAATAAAAACATGTAAATTACACATGAGGCAGGTTTTGCATTAACTTCTAAAATTATTTTTCAATTATTATTTTTTTAACATGCGATGGACACTAAATGACTTGCCTGCAGGTAAATGTAATGCTAAGTGAGATAATATTCTCAAGCTGTTTTACTGATATCTTTCCGTGGTTGAAATGCAGTTGTTCTTCTTATTCGGTACTTTTTCCTGTTGTGGCAGTTCGCAAACAGAGTTGCATTACCACACGCGCCCCCTTCTGGATTGGAGTGTGGATGACTGTAGGTGACTGTCTTCGTCATCTGACTTTATGCACCGAACCCTTAACGGTTCAGGACGAATACATGTACCGTTACACCCCTAGTAATGCACAATAGTAAGTAAGTTCAACTGTCTAATTTTTGCTCTTTGCATCGTCAAACAACACTACACTACTAGCCTAGCCAAGGAGCGTGAGTCATTTAGTGAAACACCGCAGGTCGTGTCATTTCAACAAGGCAAACTACACAAGCAGGGTGACCCGCACCATACATAATAAAAAAAAAACACATTGTACATTGTAATTGTACACTACTCATATGACTCTCCACAAAAACATAATTTATTTATTGTACATTTATACATTTATAAATGTACATATTAATTTATTAATGTGTTTTTAATGGATAATTAAACTAACAGCAGCATCTTTAAATATAATCTTTTGCTAATCTCAAAATCAAGACACAGAATCAAACCTAAAGCATTGGTATTGCCGTCATCATGCTATACTGTTTGAGCTACAGGAAAGACACTTGCACACCTTCAAATGTAACCTGATAGATGCTCTGGTCTTTTCTTAGAGCTCTAGACACGTTCACTTAGGGAAGGAGAAATTCTCTTTGGTCAGGAGAGTGAGCAGCTGACCTGTGTACCACAGAAGGAGTTCAAATAACACATAACCGTAAGGATAAGCAGCATCAACTTTCTCACTTCTCTTAGAACTACACAGCTTGCTACCTGGCCCATTAGCTCAGTGGAGATGCTTTTGAAAGACAGCTGAATGAGTCATGCAATTGAGTATCTTTAGATCATTGTATTTCCAATGTCCATGAGACCAACCACCATAAAGAGGACACTATGCTAAAAATACAGCTAAGCCCATACAATGGGCAAGTAACTCGCTGTCAACTTAGCTTAAAGGGATAATGAAATGAATATTCTGTCATCATTTACTCACCCTCAAGTCGTTCCAAACCTGTATGAATTTCTTTCTTCTGCTGAATGCAAAAGAGGATATTTAAAAAAATGTTGGCAACCAAACAGTTGATGGACCCCATTGACTTCCATAGTATTTTTTTTTTTCATACTATGGAAGAACAACTTAAGGGTGAGTAAATTATGACAGAATTTTAATTTTTGGGTTTGAGAAGTTTATCTATATAAATGGATCTTGCATCTTTTATGTAATTCACATACGGCCAAACATTTGTTAGGTTTTACAAGTAGTACATGAAAAGTCACAATAGGTTTGATAGTGGCAATAACTTTAAGGGCTGCTGGCCAAAAAGAAAAGACTTTTACTCATCTTATAAGCAGCACGCTGTGATTATCTAAGCAACAGGAGCGAGAGCGTAATCATCTCTGCCTACGGCATGCTTCCCACCTGGGACAATGAAATGCCATCACATCGCCATGGCAACCGCTACAACCACACAAGCACTTGACTCTCGAAATCTCGAAAGGTCGTGACTGCACAAAGGGCTTGACTTCCCAGAGCTTCCCACTGTTCGAACGTGATTATAAAATTACTTCCAACAAAAAAAATGTTGGCTGTGAATTGAAAGTGCTGTCAGTCATTCACACACCCTGATGGTGGTTTGTAAAAAGGTTTATGTGATCTGGTTGAGAAAATGCTGTTCACCAATAATGGGCTGGCCCACCTACAAAGAATGTCTGACTTCAGACTTTCTGGCATGCTTTAGTACGCCATCAATTTCTAAAAAAGTGCTATGATGCATTCGATTTAATTTGAGCAAAGGCAATATAAAATATACCATGTGTATCTGTGTAAGCACTCAGTGAAGAGTGTCAAAGATGTCTATTTACAATATGTGACCGTGGACCACAGAACCAGTCATAAGTAGCATGGGTATTGTAGCCATAGCCATTGTATGGGTCAAAATTATAAATTCTTCTTTTATGCCAAAAATCATAAGGATATTAAGTAAAAATCATGTTCCATGAAGATATTTTGTAAATTTCCTACCATAAATATATCAAAAATTTATTTTTGTGAGTGGATGTGCATTGCTAAGGTCTTCATTTGGACAACTTTAAAGGCAATTTTCTCAATATTTAGATTTTTTTTGCACCCTCATATTCCAGATTGTCACATAGTTGTATCTCGGTCAAATGTTGTCCTATCCTAACAAACCATACATCAATGGAAAGCTTTCAGATGATATATAAATCATTTTCAAAATTTTCAAAATTTAAAAATAAAAATTACCCTTATGACTGGTTTTATGGTCCAGGGTCACATATGTTTTTGAAGCGTTGATCATTGTAGCCTACAATGATAATTTGTAGCCAATAAAAGACATATCTGTTGAACACAATGGCCAGTCAGAGGTGTTTAAGAATCCGCTCAACAGCGCTCAAAATGTTAGGGAGTAATGCTGGTATCGTCACATTTTTTAAATTTGACAACACTAGTTGAGGAACCAAGAATGGTTCTTCTATGGAATTAAATGTGAAAATCCCCTTTTGGAACCTTTATTTTTAAAAGTGTTGACATAAAATATCAAATAAATCAAGCATTATTAAAGATCTACAACATGGAGCTGTGGAAAACCCTAAGGCATACACAGGAAATAGGACACAGCTAGAATCAACAGATGCACACAAGACTTTAATAATCCAGTGGTACGTACCAATCTGGTGGTAATCCAAGGAGATGTCTGAAGGAGCTTGCAATACTGCAGACCTACGATACACCACATGAACTCTTCCTCTCTCCTCGTGTTCCTGTGTTCCTCGCTCCAGAGGCTCAATGAAGTACTCATCAGAATCAGTACGAATCATACCAGCCTTCGGACAACAAAAGAAGACCAACTGTTATCAGAAATGAACAGAAAATTGAAGTCTATCTAACGAAGAACCTTTTTAGAGAATAAATCTATAAATAACTATGACAGACAGATTTGACAGTGTACAAATGAAATAATATGTTCATAAATGTAGGTGACTGTCAATAAATCTCACCACTAAATGCAAGGCCCTTGCCAAAACAGATCTTATGGTCTTGTTGGGAGAGCAGATGCTCTATTTATCACACAGCCCTCATCCCCTCATTTACTTTTATCTTTTCATCGAACATATGGTAACAGTCACAACATATGTACAGGTACAGAACACATGTGTCACCTCCAAACATTCCTTCTACTACGAGTTAAGCAATCATACATTTTTCAGCCTCATAAAAATTCCATTGAATTGAGCTGATAAAACAGTCCAGTGTTTGAATTCACAACCAAATATTTTCTGGAAGCCTTGATAGCAAATGAAAACACCAGAGAGAGTTAAATGTTGAATGTACTGTATTTGTCAGTGAGATTGAAGATCAGGAGATTGAATCTCCTCTCTGCTTTCTTCTCAGCCTCCTATTCGTTTTAATATCAAAGGCATCTTTAATTCAAAAATGCTTTTAGGATGCAAAACTCATTATCACACAAAGTTGTAAACAGAACTTGGTTTTCTTATCCTGCATAACTCAATAAATTAATCTGATTTCCCCTGACTAAATTCCTTAATGAGTTTGAAATACTTAATTACACAAACTTATTAGAAATCAACAAAATGGGAATAATTTAGACCTGAAAATATAGAAATATCTAATGAAAACTAAAAGTTGTAGTATTGCGAGAAAAAAAATCATAAAATTATCACATAAAATGAAAAAGAAAACTTTATTAGTTTAACTTTTTCAGTCTCAAACTGGCATACTGATAATATAACTTTAATAAATATAAAAATGTAATGAAATCAAAAGGGCAAAAAAAAAATCATCATTTTCACCAAGTGTATATTATTGCATTATGTGTGTTTTATTTATTACACAAAATTGTTCAGGAACTAACAAAGTGGGGCTCATTTAAAGGGGTCATTTGGTGCTATTTTTTCACAGACTGTACATTATTGCAGTACCTCTATTTCCAGTCTGTCTAAAGTCTGGCTGTCTGGCTGATTTCTACAAAGCCCCTCCTTCTGAAAAGCCCAGAGTGATCTGATTGGCCAGCTGACCCAGTGTGTTGTGACTAGCCAAACACCTCAAGTGCATGTCGGAAATGTAACACCCCTTACCATAATAACAAGTTTCAGCTTCCATAGCTTCTAAAGCAATTATAAACAGTTAATAAAGTTGTTGGTATTAACAAATCACTTCGAGCCAGAGATTCTGAAAATGCAGATGATCAAGCAGATAGACCGGAATCGACTTGAGTAGAACATTTTGGTAAATGTTGACATTTTAACTCTCTTATCTTTCAGATTCTAGGTTATAATGATTTCATTTGTCTTTTTCACTATAACAACTTTATGTGTGACAGCATAAAATACATTTAAAAAAAAAAAAAAAACATACCTAAGTGTACAGCCGGCATTGTACTCTCCCAGGTTCAGGAAGCTGTCCTCTGTAAAATGCTCTGTACACAAGCTAACTTTTGGGTTGTACTGCTCAGGAACTGCATTATAAATAAATCTTAACCGCTGGTTCCTAATTTCATCCTTTTTTTGGTTGGCCAAACAAAGTGGTTTTGCTTTCGCATCTAAACACACAGCGTCTCCACAACATGGCAACAACACTACAATTCACTGAAGCCTCATCTTCTTTCTTTGCATATGTCTTTGAGTGGGCATTATGATAATATTTCACATTGTGATATAGATGGTTGCGGAAGTAATATCTGGACATTTAGACAGATCTGGAGATCTAATTTTGCAGATCTTATACATGTACAAACTGATAAATTACACACTAAATGGAAAGGAAATGTAAATTAAAAAAACAAAACATCATATGACCCCTTTAAATATACTCTAAAGAGAGATTTAGTATTTTAAATAATTACAAAAAAAAAAAAAAACATTCTGCAAGAAACTCACAATAGTGTTATTACAATAAAATTTTCTGTATTTATTTCTTACGTGTGCTTTACCCATATTTTGAATTACGCATTGCATTGCGTATTAGGGTTATAGGAAATGCCTGTAAACGTATCAGATAATTTCTTGGCAGAAAATTAATTACCAATACCTTTTCTGTTTTTCTACACATTGTCTTCCTACAGTGTGACATAATGAAAAATATTTTTTTTAATTAAACTTTTCTATTAATTTGGTATACTCATTAAAAATGAAAAAAAAAATGAAATACAAATATTTTTTTAAAAAGTGCAAAATAGAAGCATTTTCGCCAGTATATTACTGTGTGTTTCAACTTGTGCAACATGAGTGGGAGCATGTAGCCAAGTCACTACAAATCATACTGACATCATGAAGATGCCAAACCATCTTGACTTGCAATATGTGATAATCCTTTTAAATGTGCTCACTTCTGTAGTGGGAGTTCATCCATATGCTCAACTGCGTATTTGGCTCTGTGCACGTGATTGAATGCGTGTTCGAATGTACAGTACTTCAAGTGTGTGTGCATGGACCGACCTCACTGCTCTTCTGAACAGCCTCACAGTTTCACCTCCAGCCCCAGAGCCGGCCTCCTGGACACAGAACAGCCTCTCAGAGGCCGTGCTTTGGAATGTGCTGAAAGACTAGCGCTCTCTCTTTCTCTCAGTCCACTCTTTCCTAGTCATAACCTGGCCACCTCTTCTCAGCACCATCCTGTGCACTCAAAAAGACACAATTTAACTTTCTCCATGCCTGTTGCCTGCATCCATTTCCAAAGAGCTCTATGCTTCAAGGGTCAGTTTTGTACATTTTACAATGCAA
The DNA here is from genome assembly GCA_003731715.1 of Anabarilius grahami. NCBI lineage: Eukaryota > Metazoa > Chordata > Actinopteri > Cypriniformes > Xenocyprididae > Anabarilius > Anabarilius grahami. Next base: position 3,556,262 of record RJVU01018862.1, read on the forward strand.
CCGACGTATAACTGATTTCTAAAGCTGCACAACTGCACCATGTGAATTGCTCTGCACCCATGAGTCACAATAACACTAGATGATTATGTATTATGAAAATCCTATCCAGTTTCATTCAAACTGCCCAAGGCAAGTGAACAGACTGTGCAATGCATATGCTTGAATACAGAATCAATATGCACCAAACATATATGTTTCACACCAATGATTCTTCCCTGCAGACCCACAGGTCACTGCACCAACCACCTGAGCCACTGACAAACTGTTTGACTTGCGGAGAGGGGTATCTTTGCACAGTATTCACTGAGCACTTTAATCACGTAAAATAAAAGTAAATTAATGTCCATTTATTGCAGGAATAATTCCTTAATGAATCTGCAATCCTAAAGTCTACAAGGAAAGCAAGAGGATCTGCAGAAGAAGAGCAGTTGAGTGTAACAGAACATTGTTCTCAGCTGTAAAATGCTACTGCCTTTGTGTGGATGCCAATATAGACAAATACTCAAATCAAACTCTAAACTGTGCTCTAATTGGTCTGTTGTGCACTAACCTTAACTGGCAATCAATCAGTAAAGCTAATGGTTATCCAATAATAATCAAAAAGGTATCTTGGGTCAAGTTTAATCTAGTAATTAGGCATCACAGCTGTCCAAAAGGCATGTAAGGCATGTATATATTAATGTTTATACAACAGTTCTGTCTGGTTCTCGAATCTGATTGGCTGATAGCCGTGCGATATTTCAGTGATAACAGCACTCTTACCTTTTCACCATTTGCATCACTCCGCTTGAAGTGACCGTCATGGCGGCCGATCAAATCAACCGTAATTTTTACAAATACTACTTGTTGTACCACGAACTGTAGTTTTAATAGTTTTTTAGGCGAGAATGTAGTTGTTTAGACATGAATTATATGACTTATATTTAATAATATCGCCTATTTTACAATTTGTTTTGACGTTTTCGGAGATGCGAGCTCCAGGGCGTCAGCGGCCGTTCATTGATCGTGTATGCGCCAACAACAGCTTCATCTCGGGCAGTGCTTCGGGGATTTACCGCTGGCTCTTATAGTGGTTAAACATGAGACATAATTCAATTTGAGTACATAAAAAGGGCAATCTTTGATCTTATTAATCTATTATTTGTTCCACAGCAAGTCGAATTGTGCTATGTTTAATTTGATAATAATTACCTTATTTATATAGCATAGCATATTGGCTACAACTAGACGGGACATATCAGACGAAGACTCTTCTCCGCTTCCTCTTCTTCCTCCCTTTAAATACATACCCTTTATAGACATAGTGTTTTTTAAGTAAAGAAAACGCTTTACATTTTTTTTTTCTTTATTTACCTTTAGGCTTGGGTATCGAGTATCGAGTATCGATTGGAACCGGGACTAGCTTTGCGATTTTCCCGGAATCGTTCAAAAGTTTAAATTTCGATTCCTAGTTTAGATTCACAGTCCGCCGACTGGAAGAAGAAACCGCTGAACACCAACGAAGAAGCGTCCATCGGAAGTGTTGGCATAACCGAGCGAGTCGAACATGGATAGCGTGCGTCGGCGGTCCAAAGTGTGGCTTCACTTTTTTTAAACAGAACGAAATCTCGCCAAAATGCAACATTTGCGGCAAGATTGTTTCGTGCATAGGAGGGTGCACGTCGAACATGATAAAGCACCTCCGAGTTCATGACTTCGGTAAAGTTGGTTTTATATTCGCACATTCGG
>RJVU01018862.1:3558386-3598952 GCA_003731715.1 Anabarilius grahami
TCTCTCTCTCTCTCTCTCATACTGTACAAAATTCAGTGTGTTTCAATGAAGCGACTCAACGTTCCTTCGTTACTAGTTCTAAAGTGACGTTTTAGAGTTAGTAACGGAGGCTTGGTCCAACTGTCAACTTGAGATTTAAAGCGTTCCTTCGTTACTAGTTCTGAAGTGACGTTTTAGAATTAGTAATGGAGGCTTGGTCCAACTGTCAACTAGAGATTTGAATCCGTGGCGGAAGGAAGTAGTGCTTCACATAAGAGGGTTTTAAAGACACTCCGTTGTTATTTCTTATTTATTTACACACTCGTGCCGTCGAACTGTTGTATAAACGCAATATCACACTCGTAGCCGTGCGATATGGCTGTATATCAGCACGCTGTGATTACCTACGGACGAATCACAGCCGTGCTGATATACAGCCATATCGCACGGCTACTCGTGTGATATTGCTCATATATAAATGTCACTCATGTATATAAAAATTATTATTGCCTTTTTTCAATGATAATTGCAAGTCGCTTAAAGGACCCAATGTACTCATGGGGAAGTTCTTTTCTGTTCTTCACTATGGGGTAAAAGCAAGTTGCCAGCAGCCATATCACCCTGTAGCCCAAGACTGGTTGCCCACTGAAGCTAAGCAGGGCTGAGCCTGGTTAGTACCTGGATGGGAGACCTCCTGGGAAAACTGGGTTGCTGCTGGAAGAGGTGTTAGTGAGGCCAGCAGGGGGTGCTCCCCCTGTGGTCTGTGTGGGTCCTAACGCCCCAGTATAGTGATGGGGGCACTATACTGTCAAAAAGCACCGTCCTTCGGATGAGACGTTAAACCAAGGTCCTGACTCTCTGTGGACGTAAAAAATCCCAGGATGTCCTTCGAAAAGAGTAGGGGTGTAACTCTGTCCATCATGGCCTCCTAATCATCCTCATACACTGACTGGCTTCATCACTCTGTCTCCTCTCCACCAATAAGCTGGTGTGTGGTGGGCGTTCTGGCGCAATATGGCAGCTGTCGCATCATCCAGGTGGATGCTGCACATTGGTGGTGTTTGAGGAGATTCCCCCTACTATATGCAAAGCGCTTTGAGTGCCCAGAAAAGCGCTATATAAATGTAACAAATTATTATTATTAAGTTCGAAATATGTGAGCAGTGGTATACTGTTAGCAAATATCCTGACACCACCCATGCTGCTAAGAGAGGTGGTTAGATGAATATGTTTGCTTGAAGTATACCAGGGCCTTAAGGCAAGAAATAATGATTTATGCTGATATTGTGCTTTTTGCCTATAGAAAGTTTCCAAACTTTTTCAGAAATGGTTTGTGAAAAGTTTTTTTTTAAAGAGCAAATTCTCCACAATATGCCTCTCAGTGATAGTTAACATTGTGAGAGTTCAGCTATTATTTCCCATTCACCAACTGAAAAGACCAGCATAGTTGTTGTTGGTGTCCACACCAAACTTCTTAAAATGTATAAATCTGTATTAATTTTTTTCCTTTGCTGAACACAAAAGAAGACATTTTGAACAATACGGGTAACCGTTGATGAACACCACTGACTTCCATAGTATGGACAAAAAGTACTATGGAAGTCAATGGGGTCCCGTCAACTGTTTGGTTACAGACAATCTTCAAAATATCTTATTTTGTGTTCAGCAGAAGAAAGAAATTTATACAGGTTTGGGACAACTTGAGGGTGAGTAAATGATGACGGAATCTTGATTTTTGGGTGAACTATCTCTTTAACTAATTTAACTAACAAGACTTCCTTTCCCAACCAGCATCATCATCAACCAGCCATGGTGATCCACCAACCATACCAGCACCAAACCTGCCCTAACCAGGGGTGCATCTCAGTCAGCTCCTTAGTTCAGTAGTCATGGCACTGATCAGGGAGTCGGCCATTTTAATGGCTGTCTCAATCGCAGAATCCTTCCAGGGCACTAAAAAGTTCGCTCCCTAAAATGTCCCACAAAGCACCGTGAAAACCAGGGAGCATCGTTGCTCACTATGCTCCCTTAATGGACGTTCTGAAGCGCGAAACTTAAAACACGTGAGCCAACTCACTACACATAACGATGCGCAATAGATGTTTTAAAAAATACAAACCATTATTTTATTATATTTCAGCATAAACATACATCGCTAGACAGGTAATTAACATAATCTAGCTAACATTTATAGTTTATTTACGGTTGAAATGTTGCATGTATATGTAACAAGCAAAGTATTTATCATAATGTACTTTAAATGTCAAAAATATATCAGCTCTGCTTTTGTTATACCAGTATTGATGTTGGAAATAGAGTCATAAGTGTCCCAATGTGTAGTGAACTAGCATCTTTTACTGTCCTTACCAGTGTCCGAATTCTTGTACACGATATACTGATTCACAAGCTCGGGAGCTGATTGAGACGCACCCCAGGAAATTCGTGCTGGTCTATGGTGGTATCTTCAGAAGAGTACATTTATCATTACTCCAAAATCTCTTATTTTTCAAGGTCTCAGAGAATTGAAAGGCTGAGGCATCACTTACCTCAAGTACCAATTAACCTTTTGAAAAAGACTTTTGGAAAATGGGAAGATGAAAGAAGGAGAAGGAGCTGTGTTGTACTCCTAAATAAGGTAAAAAAAACAAAATCCAATGTTTAGTAGTAAGGAACCACTTGTCCAGTTGATCAACACTGGACCGAATCTGTAGTCCTCAAGCTAATAACTGACATATTTTGTATTTTTATAAATATATTTTGTTTCGTAAAAGTGTTTTTATTTATTTATTTTAATTTTAATGAATATGCAAGTACTTTGCATCCAAGGAAACCATTTCAGAGAAAATTGAAATACAAAGCAAACAGTTATAAACATTATAAGGCTGTGGCTGGACACTGTGGTGGAGAAATATTAAAGCTTATCACATTCAATGCACTACTGCCATTCCCAAAAACCCATTTTTACACCCAGCCCTCATTAAAAACATTAAACACATCTCTGAGGTGTCAGTGCCAATGAGAAACAAGGAGGACACTGGGTAGTCACCTCTATTACTGCCCCATTAAATACACTGACCAAAGAGCAGCTTGCTTTGTGAAGCAGACAATCAGAGGTGGATGGACAGAGCCTCTTGCCTTTACCTAAATAGCAGCCCTCAAGAGGGATCAAGAGACCTGTGTTCCATCAGTTTAATATCCCCAGCATCAGCGCCCGCCAAGCAGACACCAGCTATGGGCCAAGACAAACATATGGGATTCAGCTGAAGGGGTCCAGTTTTCTAAGACGGCACTCCAGTCTAAACTTCTTAAGGAGCCGGTCTGAACGTGCTTTATTTAAAAAAAGGTACTGCCACTTTCAAAAAAGTGTGGATTCAGCCGACACACTGCTACCTTTCAACCGCCATGTTGTTAAAAGGTGTGTTTGGTTTAGAAATGTGTGTAAACCTTCGTCATCATTACCTGCCATTTTCATCCCTCCTTTAAAAGGAACTTTTAAAAAGTTACACCAGTTAATTTCTTTCGCCAGGAGAAAAAAAAAGAGAAAAATGTGAAAGTCATCTAACCCAAAGAGGAAAAGAGGAATCTCTGTATTTTGAGGAAGGAAAATCAAAATAAACAGACTGAAGCAAAAATATTTCACGTGTACTCACATAATCACATTTACACTATACTTTTAGTACTTTTTCTTATTTCCACTATCTAGCATATTGGCCATTACATAATATGATTGGTATTGAATAACTTACTAGACATTTTAATGCCAAATACACTGCCCGGCCAAAAAAAGAAAAAAGTCGCTGTTTGGATTTTAATAGGCAAATACTTAGGAATCTATGAATGGATCATAATTACAGTGATTATTATGTTTCTAGCATGTTATATGTTTGGCAACATTTTTTTAACCCTTAAAGATGGAGTGTCTAGCTTTTCATTTCTTAAACAACCATTTGGAAGACACATCATGGCCATATTCCAGGATGACAATGTCAAGATTCACCAGGGTTAAAATTGTGAAAAAACTGTTGAGAGAGAGCACGAAGAATCATTTTCACACATGAAATGGCACCTCTGAGTCCAGACCTTAAATTCATTGAAAGTCTTTGGGATGTGCTGGAGTAGACTTTACAGAGTGCTCACCTCTTGCATTGTCAATACAAGATCTTGACCGAAAATGTATGCACCTCTTGATGGAAATAACATCACAACATTTATTTCCATCGAGAGGTGCATAATTTTTTGGTCAAGATCTTGTATTGACAATGCAAGAGGTGAGCACTCTGTAAAGTCTTCTCCAGCACATCCCAAAAACTTACACTGAGGTTAAGGTCAGTGCCAATTCTTCATGCTCCCTCTCAACAATTCTTTCACAATTTGAGCCTGATGAATCTTGACATTGTCATCCTGGAATATGGCCATGATACATCTTAATATATGGTTGTTTAAGAAATGAAAAGCTCCACACTCCATCTTTTAGGGTTAAAAAAAATGTTGCTAAACATATAACATGCTACAAAAATAATAATCACTGTAATAATGATCCATCCATAGATCCATAGATCCAAAAAGTGTGCACTGTATGTCACACATCAGCTAATTTATTTGTAGCTCAATCACAATACATATTGTAAAGTTACTTTACAAAGAACAGTGCCTCACAAAATTCCAGTGAATAAAGGAAATAGTGGCAAAGAAAACCATACAAAGTACTGTTGCAGCTCAAACTATGAAGGAAAGAAAGGAAAAAGAACACACACATCAACATGTCAGCTCACTGTTCTTTAATTTCCTTAATGATGTGCATGCTGTATTTAGCCTGAAGAAGAGCATTTTAGCTGAAAACATCATACCACATATCATATTACCCTGTGCTGGTGCTGAAGAATCAGCTCAGTACCACTCAAAATGTGCAATCTGTCATTCTAGGGGTGTGTCTGTAAAATGTGCAGTAGCCTGTGCAATAATTGCTTTCAATACACAGTCAATAAAGTCTTCATATATATTCGCCGTTACAGAATAGGAAAAATGCAAACCTCATTTTCGGAAGCCCAAATTATACACAAGGTGTCAATTTAGTAGACTTTCAATATCCCAGCAACAGCTTAATCACAATAAAATCTTCAAATTGCATTTGAACTTGGAAATCCACTCCACTTTCAATCCCACAATCCCCCTGCATGAACCTGCTGCTCCCATAGAGAATGAATAGTAACTCAGTTTGGGATTTTTTGGGAGTAACCGTGTGCCAATGTTCAAATGATTTTACTAAATTTATGTATGTGGCAAACCCAAAAGAAACTCTGAAAAAAGAAAAAGCAATAGTATGTGACGTCATTTTAAATCCAATTTGAAAATACAACATGAGAATCAAATCAGAATCATTCATTTCTTTTTGTGCCGCTCTGAAAAAAAAAAACACTGAAAGCAAACATTTACCCACTACTTTGAGTGGTGGCAAGACCCGCATGGCTAACTCTAAATAAAACCCAAGCGCTGTTCAGAGCAATGACAACAGAAAATGTGGCTTTAAACTGGTCATGATTAAAAATGTATAAATATATTAATAAATTAATAAAAGCAGCCAAACACACAGGGCTAGAGTTGCTAGTCTCTGGCCTCTCCTGAAGCAGACCTAAAGAAATAAGTTGCCTCTGCATATCCTCCAACACCTCCCCCTCTTCAACCTCAAACCATATACCAAAACAGCTCAGGGGTCAAGCCTCTGCAACAGGCAAGTCCTCGGCTGAATCAACAAAGTACATCAATAACTATTAGTGAATACAACTCTTGTGTACGGGTGCACTTCTCAGGGGGAAGGAATTGGCTCGGTTTCTTACGCACTCAAAGGCAACCTTTTTTTCTGGATATGCTAAATCCCCAACATGCCCACTTCTGTATAACTGAAGCATATACAGCCGGTCTTCACAAATGCTTAAATCATATTGGAGACGGACTAAGGGCCTCTCTTTCTGAGAGAGGACAAGAGGCTTATTACATGTAAATTGGGCATTTGAGTCTAATCCAGATATCGAAGCATCTGTTTTCTCCAGCCTTTCTTTGTCGCTTTAGATAATGCTTTGCGTAATGGAAGTCTTGCCAGTAAAAACAGAACTTTATGAAATATTTTGGGACTACTGCCAGTTAATTTGCACTCTAAAAACATTCTTTTTGGTGCATTTTAAGTGCATTGAGGAACATAGAAGGGGGCTCTAGTTTCTTTTACAAGGCTAAAGTCCTTTAGCTGTAAAAACATGAGCAGAACTGAGGTAACAGTTAAAATCAGGACAGCCTGTTATGATCCAAATGTTACCTGATTTCAAGCTGAGATGCTGAAGTTGAAGTCACTGAGTTCAGCCAATATTTGGTGAAGAATGTTTGTGTTCCCAGAAGGATGGTTTCTGAGTTTAAACTGGTGTTGGACTGAATAAAAGCCTCACCTGAGTTTGCAAAGTTTAAACAGAGTTAAGGAGTGAAACTCAAGCTAATGCTGCTCTTTCCATTGGAAAGCAGTAACTTCTGAAAGTTATGATAGTTCAGAAAGCTTGCTTTGCTCTCTTTCCTTCAAGCACTCTCTCACTCTAAATATAGCTGTCCAACTAACTTCAAGCCATGCGCACAACAATGAAAATCCGGTCATAATTTATCCATCCTTATGTTATTCCAAACATGTATGACTTCCTTTCTTCTGTGGAGCTCAAAAGGAGTTATTTTTAAGATTGTTTTTCGTGCTTTTTCCCATGCTATGTCATGCACACGGATTCAAAAAGGAACTTCCAAGCTTCAAAAAGGTCACAAAACCATGATAAAAAAGGTCAATACTTAAGGAATAATATGAATTCATTATTCACATAATATCTTGACATCCAACCTAGTTCTCAATAGATTTCTTTAGAAAAGTAGAGATGTCAGATTCATGAACAAAACATCCATCAATCCATCAAATAAAAACTCAAAGTCCGAATGATTCATTCATAAATCTAACTGATCCAGTTCTCAAGTTCAAATCACTGACATTTGAGTAGTTAACAGCTCCGTGGAGGTTATCAATGAATGACAATAAAACATATGAGTCACGCAGTGCTCTTTTATGCACTTTATTTTTTCTATTCATTTCGCCATGGAAAAGGGGGATCAGTACAGTCTTCAGAATCTTTACTTTTGTGCTTCATGGAAAAAATGAAGTCAAATAGGTTTGAAACAACCTCTTTTAGAGTAAATGATGACACTTTGTATTTAACTGCTAACTGTTCTATGCATTTTCTAAATGGGTTACATAATTCTGTGCACATGCATCTACAATTCTTGACCCACTTTTGCAGCAGCCTTAAGGACAGAAATTTTTGTTATAAGGTTAAAAAAGCATGTTGTTTTGGTTGAAATATTCTTGTTCAATTCCACCTTAAATTTTCATGTTCAATAAATCCTATTTGTCATTTTTCAGTTTTTGTCCCAACCCTGGCAGTTACAGATGGTGAGAGTCTGGAGCGTTAAGAATAAGGCACAGTGAGTGATCCACTGAGTAAAGAGTGGGACACACACTGGTATGCCAGAGATGTCAGAGAGCAGAGATGTGTTTACTCTTAAAACAGCATACACCCACTTGTGACAGTTCAGGTCTCATACACTGCTTGGTCACTGGCACTTCTGTTTGATGTAGGTCGTGCAGCCACTGTGTGTGAACTTGATAAAAAAAAAAAAAAAAAAAACCTGCACAGCTCTCCTCTCTGAACTGCAGCTCCAACATACATCCTAACCAGGCTGTGATAACTGCAGAAATAAATCAAAAATACGGTTGCCCGTTTGATTCAGTTTGACGAATCCTTCACTGAATGAACATACATACACTACCATTCAAAAGTTTGACGTTGGTGAGATTTAATAAAGTTTCTGAAAGAAGTCACTTATACTCACTAAGTCTGCATTTATTTGATCAAAAATACACTAAAACGGTCAATTTTAAAGGAATGTAATTTATTCCTGCGATGGCAAAGCTGAATTTTCAGCAGCCATTACTCCAAGCTACAGTGTCACATGATCCTTCAGAAATCCTTCTAATATGCTGATTTGGTGCTCAAGAAACATTTTGTTATTATAAATGTTGAAAACATTGCACTGCTGAATAATTTTGTGGAAACCTTGATAGTTGTTTTTCTGAGTTTATTTATTTGAAATTTGTGTAACAATGTAAAAGTCTTAACTCTTGATCAATTTAATGCATCGCTGCTGAATATTTATTCATCACTGAAAAGTACTGATTCACTAGTTAAAATTATGGGTGTCATTTATATTTATGTTTGTTAGTTGCTTCTTGTTGTCTATGTACTGTACAGTAGAGTGATTCAAATCACTGTTTGTCAGCTCACTAGGTCTTGGAACAGTGCTAAAACCAGAACTCTTAGAGGAATTCAAGACACGATGGGAAAAAAACTGAGAAGTTCAAAGTCATCTCAGCACTGAAGTGCATCTGAAAAAGTCTGTGAACATGTTAGATTGTTACTGGCAGTGTGGGCAGAAGAACACAGACTCCTCTGACCATTAATGTCATTATTCTCCACACAAAGGTGCGTTGGGGATGAAGTTCTGGCTCAAAGCCAGCCTCCTGTGTGAAGCTCAGCCAGGAGTTCAGTAGCGCAGCCAGCTCTGATCATCAATGGACGAGGAGCCTCATTCAACACCCTGGCCACAGAATATAGCAGTATGCCTTAAAGAGGCCAAGCTATGAGTGACACAGGGCTGTAGATTAGCAGAGGATAATTCCCATTGCTTTGGGAAAGCTCTGACTGCTGACCCTGTTTTGGTCCCTAATGGAAAGGGAATGGACAATGGCTTGGATCTTTGATATTTCAACCAAAGTATTTCTTCTGACATTCCGAGACCTTGTTGCGTTGCTAAACAGAAACAGAACCGTTAACTTTTCTCCACTTTCAGAGGAATGCTCACAAGCCTGAAACATGCCTGTGTCATGTAAGTGAGCCTCCCACTCCTCCTCCTCCTTCCCCAGCTAAAATCATCCCTCCATCCCCCACAACCTCTGCTCAGAAAGGAAATATCTACTTCACGGGCTACATGTGAAGACTTCAAGATCCATGGTGGCTGTAATTAAGACCATGGGAACATATCTTGGTGTCCACATAAGCATTTGATCCATTACTCAAGAAAGTGGCAATTTAGGTGGAAAATGTAAAGCTACAAAAACCTCAGTAGGTCTTGAAATACACATTCAAGGTTACAAAGGTCGCACAATAGTACTGATGTCATTCTAAGACAATTTAAACATTCAGAGCTGAAGGGAAAAGTCTAAAGAAGTCACCTAAAATAGAATAGTTCAGCTTGTCTCACAGTATGCACAATCAAACTCGGGAGTTAACATGCAGTTCTAATCAGTCTGATGAATCCTTCACTGAATCAGTCAGAGGAGATACTGAATCTGACTCACTATAATGTCAAGTGAGAAAAAAAAATCTTTCTATTCAGTGGCCTTTGTGGGCTGCAATCAAAACACAACTTTCAATTAAATTGTTCTTGTAGGCTACAAGCAATAACAAACATACAGCACGTAGTGAGAGTAGTCTGATGACCTTTATGAGTCTATCTTTTAATGAATCATTCAATCATTCAAAAAGACTCAATTTGAATCAGTCTGAAAAAAGTATTTTTATTCATTTATTTTTAGCTGAGGAGGTTATTAGAAATAAAAGACTGCAACATTAACATGTTTCTATTCAAAACTTCCCACTGACCTGGGAAAAGACAGTAAATGTTCCTTGTAGTCCTATTAAGATCTGAATTTCTATTTCTTTGATATTAATGCATCCTAAAAAGAATAAAGCATCCACTCAAAATGCTACTAATAGTAACATCTGATTTTTTTTGTCAGTGTTTTGTTTTGTTTTTCATAGGTTATTGGTGTATCTCAAAAGTCAATTTGTAGAAGCTGAAACATTCCACTTAATTCCAAAGAGAGACTGTCATCGCTTGATTCCAAAAAAACTTATTTTCCCACTTCTCAACATCACTCCTTTGCCCATGCTTGTCTGTGTAAACTCTTTGGAAGTCTATGCAAAATCGATTTCCCAATTTGACCTCTCTATTTAGTGTTGAAGAGTAAAGCTTTCCTCTGATGTTGGACAGGCCCTGTGGAGAGCAGCTTCATCCTATTTGTCAGCTTCCTGGGGTGACCCTCAGTTCACTCAACTCCACTATCACTCTGGACACCCGCCTCAAGCTCGCATAGTCTTTTGTGAGAAAGTAGAAAGGCCAAAAGACACACAGTACAATGCAAAATTTCCCTGAATGATCTGACTTAAAATCTGGCAGGTGAGTGGATTAGCACAACCCTCACCACAGCATCTGCTGAAAGGGGAATGAACAACCTTTCATTTTCGCTATAAGCAAGATTTTCAATGAATTATTTACATTTAAGACCATTACTCACACAAAGCTATTGGATTCCTTTAGAGGGCTTGTGATATAATAAATGACACATATGGACTACTATTTTAATCTTTTTGGAGCTTGAAAGCCATTAGTCACAGTCTATTTGGTTGTATGGGGGAAAAATACATTATAAATGTTTAATATTCTGAAAAACTCTAAATGAATACTTCATACTGTACATTGTAATGTTGTGATGTCTAAATCTTTGTAAATTATTTCTTTTAGTTTTTACTTTTATTTAGAAAATAAACGTTTAATTAACGTAAAACTTTAATATTGGCCATTTATTGATTACCAGCCAAAAAATTAAAATGAATAATGGCTTATTTATATTGGCTATGAATTTGGAGAGCCATGAGAGTTAGTAGACAAAGGAGTGAGGGGGTGAGCTGTCCCTTTAAATAAAGAATCTGTGAAACATAAAGCAAACTGCAAATATTCTGGGTTGAAAAAATGATTGCCATAGAAGCAGGTTCCCTGCAGGTTTGGAAAGGAATGACTCACCACTCAATGCCAGTGTGGATTTGCATAAAAGTTAAGAAACCGAACTGCATTGGCATTATCAAGCGCAAACATAGGCCAAAATAGCTTGTAAGCCATTATATTAAATACACAAACCTTACGCTTCGCAGTTTCTGTTACATTTGCGCCAGGCCCTGCTTGTTAAGTTCATTTCAAAAGTAGTATACTAGGAAAGGAAACAACACTCACCAGTCCATCACAGTTGTTAATGGCGACAGAAGCTCCAGGCACATCCGTGATGTCCCCTATAAAAGTGCAGTCTGTTTTCAGCAACTCCCTTCTAAGTATTCTCTCTGAGTGGGTTCCATTCTCAGTTGCATTCCCAGCTATTTCGATCTCATCATGCCATTCCACCATGGCTCCTGGAGCCACTAATCTTTGGTTGGGATGTAGTCGAAGGTGGAATTCCTTGCCAAAGACAGTGATGTTAAAGAACAGCCTGTCTACAGCTTGCGCTGACCCTTCCAAAACCTCACGCTTCACACGCTGCTTGTGATTAGCCGAGAGAAGATGCGAGAGGTAGTGTCCCTCTGAGTCGGTACTGATGGGAGTAATGAGGCCATACTCTTTCAGACGGATCTTCAACAAGTCTGATAAACATAAGACAAACATGTAGAATTTTAAAAAAATGAATGAGAAAGAAAAATCACATCTCAGTTTTAATGTAACTACATGCCTGTGGGAGAAAGAATTGCTCTAATGGGTCCATTTTGAATAATAAAAAAATGCTAAAATGAATTTTGTAATAAGAAAATTAGCCATTTGTGGTTACGATGTCTACTGAATGTCTGTTTATTGCTATTAAACTGCTTTTAAACTACATTTCAAAGCATGTTACTAATGTGTCATGACATATGAATGATAGTTTGCATGAAGGAAAACATTTCAAATAGAAAAATGTGCAGGAGCCAAAAACCCTTATGGTGTGTCTCAATCAGCTCCCTAGTTCAGTAGTCAGGGCACTGATCAGGCAGTCGGCCACACTCATTTTTATGATATACTGATTCACGACCTAGGGAGCTGATTGAGACGCAGGGTTAGCCTTGCAATTTGTTATGGTAGCTTTGGCTAAGCAGGAACTAAAACTGTTTGTGGTCATATACAAAAATAAATTAATTCAACAATTCACGTCTAATTGAATAAACATCCAAACTATGTCATATAAATAAGACATAACAATGCTGCTCATTTTAAAATATTAAATGTTTTCCATCTACATAGTACTAACTGTTATAACATTTTTTTTAACAATAACACAAATACTTCTGTCATTTACTACTATTAGATTTAACGAGTTGCCAATTTCAACACGATTTATTAAAGGTACATCTGTAATTAAATTCAAAGTGGTTGAAAAAGTGCAATGAACTCATCACTGCAGGTTGTGACTTTGACACTACTTTAATTTTACTTAAAAATTTATGAGATCAAGTATGAGTTTTTACAGTGTACAATTAACTTGTGCTCCCACCATTCATTAAAAACAGAGAGAAATGTTTATTATAAGTGTAGCTGACTAAACAATGTATTATCCTATGAAATTTGCTTGTCTTTCCCAACCTTGATTAACAGACTACTATTATAAGTAGTTAAAGTCTGTTAAAGGTTCTTTAGAGATTGACTTGCATCATCTCTTATGGTAACCTTAGGGCTTTTCCTGTACTGACTATTAAACAGTTCTGATTAATTTTCTGATTAAAATGTTTGTCATTAAACATTAAGATGAGAAGATGCAGGTGTTAACAGTTAAACCCCACATGACTTGACAGAGTGTGGCTTTAGTTTGCACTTTGCAGCTGTCTACATAAATTATTAATGAAGCATCAAAAGTTATAAAATGACTTTTTCACCCTGAAAAAAAAAAGTTTAAGAAACAAAAAGAGCACAATGATACCAGAAAAGTTTGAGGACCACAAGGCTGTATACTTTACCTTCTTTGTCTATAATTTCACCAGCCTGAAAGAAAAAGAGAACAAATAGATAAAGAAACAATGCATAAAACATACAGCCAAGACATTTACAAAACAGCTGAGAAAGTGCCATTGGTAGAAACAGAGGATTTCATGGGGGATATCCAAATCTGACATTTAACTTTCAATTTCATTTGTGGCAAGCCATTTTTACATGTATTCCTTTTTTTTTTTTAAGTATCTATTTTTATTGTACCATTATTTTAATTTCTAGGATGAAACAAAATAGTGGCTAGTAGCAAAGGAATAAGCAACTTTTCTATTGTTATTGTTACTGTGGTTCGGATATTAATTATTAACTTCCAACTGTTGCTAGTACCTATCTATTTTTATTAGTATCTATTCATTAGGTAAGCTACTAGTACTTTTTATTACTACTAACATCCAAATTGTTACTAGTATCTATTTCAGCTTTTCTGAAACATATTAGATATTCTTACCTATTTATGTGACATTCCAGTTGTTAGGCTACTAGAAACATTTCTTATGTAACTAGTTACTATTTAGAATGGATAATTTATAGTTTTAGTCAAATAAAAAATTTAGTTTTAGTAAAATTTAAACTGGTAACTAAGAAATAGGCTATTAATAAATAGATGATAATAAAACTAGGTACCAGCACCAACTGAAATACATAGTAAGCTGTGAATAGTAGATATCTGAACCACAGTCGCACAAAAAAAAGTATACAATTATATTATCCGTAACAATAAAATTATTTGTCACTATCAAATTATTACAAGTAGCAATTACAAAGTATGAAAAGTACTAGTATTTAATCAAAGTTACTTCTGAACTTGTTAGTTTAAAGGAATAAATATTAAAACAGCTTGCCATATTTCACGTGTTTTCTGCCATGCCAACTTTCAGACAGTTTGGCTATTGGTTTGACAGCTGGGAACACTCTCCTAAAATGCGCAAGTTTCTCTAGTGTTTGGTTGATACGTTTTCTCTAAGTACTCTGCATAATACGAATACACAGAATTAACTCAACATACTGGTGTAGATATTCTTAAAACCGGCTTAAATTTAAGTCAAATTTATTTGAAATCGAATCGTTTTTAAAGCGGGAGGGCGACTGTCACGCCTCAAACATCTCCCGCGAGCTTTCACTTACAGATTACTTTCCATACAACTTTACGTACATAAACAGTAAATCATTAACACTTACCAGAAGAGCTGAAGTCAGACTTACTACAACTCCTACCATTAGTAACCTAAGTGACAGGACAACCATCACGAGTCGGGTTTTCTCAACTGAAAGACGAGAAACAGAAACTATAATCCAAATTTGGATGTTTCACTACGCGCCTGTCTTCTCTAAAAGTGTCGCGCACTACTTATCCTCAAACAAGAGACCTTGGTTAAAAGTAAGCAAAGAGTAATTAAGATAGTTAAAAGTTGTAGAACTTGGGTAAATGCCTCAGTTTGTTAAACTTATAGGAAAGACATCCCTCTGAAGAACTGTGGTGGTTAAGTTGAGTTGAGCTGGCTGGACAGAGCCTTGTCTGAGCTCTAACCTGGCACTTCGCGCTGACTAATAAACTACAGACCAGCCCTACAGTGACGTCATTTTCTACCCTTTCCCAGGAAAGCACATGGTGGGAAAAAAAAAAGAAGAAAAGGAATAAGCAAAGAAAACACATGGCGACGCTTTTCTCAAACCAAGCTGTGGAAGATAGTAGTGAAGCTAGTCAGAACAGGTCTGAGATACTCCTTCTGATGTAAAGCCAAGCTGCTCACGTTACTTGACAGGTAAAATAATAATATTGCATAGCATTAAATGTCATTAGTTTTGATTTCCATATATGTTCCCAGTTAAAATCTATTTAGTGTTCATTTTTATAGTTATTTGAATTTTCCAGTGACTTGACTGGCTTTTATTAAAACATGGAAATTCTTTGTTCTGTTTTTCCTCCCTCTCTGATGAGGACCAGAAGGGAGCAACAAAGCAGAGAATACAAACCTCAATCAACATGTTATTTAATCTACAAGGTCTCTTTACAAAAAGACAAAAAATACCGGGTAATCCAACTAATTTCTGCTGTTCTCATTTCTTATGAGGGATGTGTCGATACCTCTGAGATGGAAAAAAAGGGGGGAAAAAGAACGAAACTGCTATAAGAACAGACTACTTTATTACTGTTTGGAGGAGAGTTTGGCTGTGTTTCCATTCCTGAACATAATAACTGACCATCTCTTCTTCTCACTTTTCTCAACCTCTTTGTGGTCTGATTCTGTAACACAAATTTAATTAGCATATTTTTTTTTACATCTTAGTCAAAATTACACTGGGCTACTGGCCATTTTATTCCTCATATTTATACAAAGACCTCCTGCAGTTCTTACCTTTGTTTCTTCTCTTCAACACTCTTCCAGATCTTCCTGATGCCTTCAAGGCCATGTGTCAGTTCAAATGCATTACAGGTGAGTATTAAGCAGAGGTAATCTGATCACCTTCACATCTGCAGACCTTATGTTTCCCTCATCCCAATTTAGGCATGGCTTCCACTGTCTGAGTAGGTTCCCAGACCATATCACTCAATAATATAGCCCACGCTCAGTGTCGACTGTCTACAAAAAAGCAGTTTCCATCTGGTGACATTTTTAGCATGTTTTACAATACAAGGACATACCAATTTTGTTATTTCATTTTAAACTAAGAATTTTGGAGTGTGTGTATAACTTTAAAATTACTGTAAGATATGAAATTCACTATATATTTTTTATCTTCTTACTTTTGTGAAAAGTTTGTTCTTATTTCTTGAAAGCTATATCTGATACATTCAACTCTCCTATGGAATCACAGTATTTCTCTCTCCCTGTGGTTCTAACTCTGGCTTCTTTCCAAGAGTTACCGGTCTGCTGCTGAAATGGTATATGAAATTCCAGCAGTATTGTTATCGTTGATTAAAGAGGTGCTCGGAGGTCCTGAGAATCTGTCTGCACTCAGGTCCATAGACTCTGAAGCTTTTATTAGAAGGTAAAATTGAATGTCAGCAACCCTTTTGTTTTGTGCCTAAGCTTTGATTCTGTAAAGCCAGACTCCAGCTGAGTAATGAGGTTGTAAAGTGGTCAATGAAACAATAAACCATTTGCAACTGTGCTGACATTAAGAACCATACTGTTCATGAAGGGCGCTTAAGTTTGAGGCCTGTCACCTGTTTCGTCTTTCAGCCAGGCATTTCTCAACACTAAAGCTTGTTTTAAAACACAAGTCTTGAATGAAATCTGTTACCTTAAACTGTAAGCATTTAGTCATGCATTTTGAGGTTAATGCGAAATAAGGACCATTTCCGGAAATAATTCAAATGCTTTAGTCTTTCAAAACAAGACACTTGTGGTCTGTCTAATGTGTGACACACTGACCAGACCACACCTAAAAGCAATTTGCAACGGACTGACCTTCCTGACCTCTAAAAGGGCATTCTGATGGCTATATATGAAATAGGTATTTGAATGTCAAGCTGTCCACTTGCTGCCACCCTGTCTTTGTTCCAAACAAAACGTTAGGAACACAATAGCATCTGAAGGCATGCAGAAGTCACAATGTGCATCTAATTGGTGCTTTGACCTCCTGAGAGATGAATGGTAGTTTTTGTCCGTGGTCATCTTTGAGTCAAAGAAAAGATACACCAATAAAAATCTGACATGTAAAGGCTTTTCACAAAGGGAAGGACAATACATTTTGACATTTTAACCCTTACTTGTCTAATTCTGAGGGCAAGACCATTTTTTTACATCCTCATTTTTCCTCTGGTGTTAATCTCTACTGTTTTACAAGATATTATAAAAAAAGCAAGATAGAGTGTGACTGTAATGTTATAATTATTATCAATTTTATAACTTTACAGGATATAGTGAAATTTTAAATAATGTTTATGATTTTCATCAGAAATCCCCAAGCACTGTGTAGCCTGTAACAACCACAAAGTGAGAATGTGAATATCATAGAACTCAATATGTAATTTCCATATGCAGAATTATCTAATATTAAAGGATTTGTTCACTTTGAAATGAAAATTAGCCCAAGCTTTACTCACCCTCAAGCCATCCTAGATGTATATGACTTTCTTCTTTCTGATGAACATAATCGCAGAAATATATGCTTTATAATGGCTTTATAAATGGCAGTGAGCGGGATCAATGAGTATGAGCTGAAGAAAGTGCTTCCATCCACATCCATCCATCATAAATATGTGCTCCACGCGACTCTGGGGGTTTAATAAAGTCCTTCTGAAGTGAATCGTTGCATTTTTGTAAAAAAATATCCATATTTAACCCCTTAGCATTCCTGTAAGATTTGAATAAAATGCCTAAAAAGGCATACCCAAAGTAAATTGCATGCTGTTCTTGAACCATTTGGAGTATATGCATGGTTGGAGTATATACAATGATATATTTTATTGAAGCAAATCAAGAACACAGAGCGTGTCTATGCATCGCCTATCAACAACATCATACCCGCATTACCCTCGGTTTCCGGTTGGAAAAAATTGGAAACACCAAAGACGCTTTAATACATTATGTGTTTTATTAGACAGGCGAGCAACTGTTTGGATGGATACATTCATCGACAGAAAACTAATCATGTTTTATAGCGTAACACAGTAAGTCTTTTTGTTTAAATCTCGTTTTCTTGGTTTACAGCGAGTACCATGTTTTACCATGCCTAATATCAATCCAGCTGCAGTGTGCAACAAGTGTCTCATAGTAGCCACCCAGAGCGAACGCAGAGTAGCACTATAACAACTTTCAACATACAAATGTGTCTAATAATAAAACAGCGTTGCTTTACCCCAAATACAAATGACCAGAAGAAGCTGAAGCGGCGACTGTGGCAAAATAAAAGCTCTGCTGCTCTCGAGACGTTTCGCGCTCGTCTCTCCTTAGCAATTGCTCCAGCCTCGTTTCTGCTCGCACAGCACTCTGCCCTGCTTTGCTTCATACTACAGTAATGTTAATAATCTCATCCATGAACATGATTTCTGACTGAGTCCTGTCCCGATTCTTTTTCCACCGGCTGAGCTACGCCTTTGTTTTGAATAAGCGACCACTAGCGCCGAAAATGTACATATTGTGGCTTTAATGATAAACTAAATCCTATTGCTGCTAAAGTCTATTGTAGATATAGATACTCATACATGTGAGTAACTAAACTTACAGTCAACTCTTGAGTGTTTAACGGACCATCTTTGACTGTTCCAATAGCTGCTAATGGGGCATCCATGTGTGTATACAGGGCTTGTCATTAACACCCGTCAACCCAAATCCAGGTGGATTTCAGCAGTGGCATGTAACACAGTCACTCCTACTAGCCACTTTGGCGGGTTGAATTTTATATAATACATTTTTCAATTGTAGTCTTTTAAAAAGATATCTGAAATAATAAACTAAGTGCAATGTAGTGTTGTCAAAAATATTGATTTTTCGATACATATCCATACTTAAATATCTGAAACGCTTTCAGTACTCATTTTCTGCAGAATAGACACAAAACCAGCTGAGCTTTCTCACTCTCTCATCTCTCCGACAGCGAGTTGACGCACAAACCCACCTCCCCTCACTCACTCGTTTCATTTGCTCCGGGTAAATATTTTTGGAACTTGAATTTCGGTGGGATTGCGCAGTGGTGTAGTCTAGTTTCTTTTGTAGTGAGTATACTGTGATTTTTCCCTCCCAGCCTCATACTCACCCATCCCAGAGCGACACACCATAAGCACCACCACACTCACTAATGCATATAGTATGCAACTGATCTAAGCTACATGTACTTGAGAGCATTCTGAAAGACTGCTTATGTGTGTGTTATCAACATATCGATTTATTATAAGCAACACAAGACTTTTGACATTTACAGCTGGAGAGACTGGACTGATTTTCTACTGTTTAGTGTCAATCACATCTAACTCGGCCTGTTAAGATCTACATTTAGCCTTAGTTGTTATATAAATATAGTCCCTGGAGCATAGGTTTTATCAGCTGGTAATTTTCAATGCACATTTAAGAGTGCAAGTTGCAACTATTATTAACAATAATGGAAAGATGAGAAATACCACCCTGTTTGGACTTTGTTTTCTGTTTTGCACCACTTCCTACCAGTCTGTCATCATAGCTATGCATTTCAATTCACAAGTTTGCAATTCAATTCAATATCAAATATTTTGGATATACTGTATATCAGGTACAGTACATGGCCAATTTTCTCGAGAAAAAAAAATCTCTCAACTAATGCTGTAAAACATGGGAATCAGTTGGTATGCTCCTACAGGTTAAAATATTGAAGGTTAAAATTAACTGATTTGTATACAAACAAATTAATCTTAAGGATTTTTTTTATAATAGGCGTACTAACTTTAAAATTATTTCTAATCCAATTCGTTTTTTGAAATATAAACATTTAAATGGTAGCTGTCAACTTGACGGATTTATTCAAACATGCATTATATAGGCTATTGAAGAACATTAAAAATGATAATTTTTGTTCTGAAATGTGACGTTATGTGACATTGTTTACAAGCTGTTTTATTAACGTCTTTCCGTGGTTGAAACACTAAGCGATTACATAAGGCATGGTACGGATTTCGGTAAGTTGTACTGTATCTTTTAACATACCTTCAGATGTTCATTCATGTTTATTTCGCATTGTAACAAAGCGGAGGTGAAGATCAGTTCACGTGTGCTTCACGTTGCCACTTCTCTTGAGCTGAGGTGCTACAGCGATCTGTCACGCCACATTAAAGAGCGCTAAAATGGTATTTATGTTTTTTATTTTGTAGTAAAATGGGCGGAATTTGAAATATGAGACTTTGTTTCATGTCAAAAGCAACAAAGCACAAAGCCTATTGTGATTTATATTGGATGGTTACGTATCCTCGCGCTTTTTAAGTGGGTATATGAAATCCTTGATCTTTCCTAGTGGGTATACAGCGTATACCCGCGTATCACTTAGACCAGTGTTTCCCAACCCTGTTCCTGGAGGCACACTAACAGTGCACAATTTCCAAATCTTCCTAATCAAACACACCTGATTCAACTCATCAGTTCGTTAGTAGAAACTCCAAGACCAGAAATGTATGGTTCAGAGAAGGGAGACATTCAAAATGTGTACTGTTGGTGTGCCTCCAGTAACAGGGTTGGGAAACACCGCCTTAGACTACACCACGATTGTGTGTATTGCGCATAATTTGACTAATTTTTACTCGCTGATTTTGTGCTCAGACCCAAAGTGTGTGCACATAAAGCTCGATGGTAGCTGCTGAAGTTGAGGGAGGAAGGAGCGAAGGCGGAAGAGTCAGGACGATGGGCCGAGGTGGCACGATGGGATCTGAGGCCGGGGGCGGAGCCACAGGATCTCCACAGCCAGAAGAAGCTGGCTCACAGCAGGCCCTAGGTGTAGCCACACCACTGAGAGGAGGCTGATGCGGAACTGAGGGAATGATGGGAGACAGTGAGGGCTGGGTAGCAGGCATGGCTGAGGGCTGGAGAAGGGACTGATGATGAACAGAGGGACCGGAGAAAAACAAAAAATTCTAGGTAGATGTATAGAACAGACGGGCTCGGGAGGGATTAAAGGGGATAGGGGATCCTCTCCAATATCAAAATATTAGTTCATGGTGCATGCCAGAAACTCACTCTCAGTGACAGGAGTGTGGGCGGGGCTCCATTCCATACCCTCGCATTCATCACAAACTCCCTCGGTGACGGATGTTGCAGCCGACTCGCACACCTGGTCAGACTCGCGGTGCTCCGCAAGATGTTTCGCTCAGTCGTCACCTTGGTCGCTGGCTCCTGCATCGCAGTAGACGAGGGCTCTCTGTCTCTGGTGGGATCGTGCTGCCGTTCCTCGCCGTCTGGAGGTTCCTGGCTGGGCACTGGAGTAGGAGTGGGGCTGATGTCGTTGTTGTCGAATCCAACTGTGAAAGACGATCAACATGATGCCAGCACCCACTCCACATATGTGGCGAAGCTCCCTCGAGGTCCCTCCCCGGACAACTGTGCCTTTGTCGATGCGTTGAGTCCAACGAAGAGGAATGAACAAAGGCTGTTGTCCAGGAAGTTCGACTGATGTGCTAGGTCGAGATATTCTGCTATATGTGCCGCAAGGGAGCGATGTCCCTGCTCCAGACAGATTAACATGGTGACAAGTCCATGGTGACAAAAAGAAAAATAAACACGAAAACACTAACACAAAACTAAACAAAAAACATGCCGCAGTCTATCTCACTTTTTAGGTCCAGTTTTCTGTCACACCTGGTTGTAAGTACACGCACGAAGTAGAAGATGAAGGGTCCACCAGTCTTTAATAAATCCACAGGCAAGTAAATCCACACAGACAAGCAACGAAGCACAACGATACATAGACAATACCGGACAAGGATGAAATGAAAACACAGACAGACAAGGTGGATAATGATACACAGCTGACAGTCATGATGATGATGATGATGATCAGTAACTATGGTGACAGACTAGAGGCAGGAAATAGTGCAAAACAGAAGTCCAAACAGGGTGAATTGGTGACACACATTATGCTGTATGAATTTTTTTCTTCTTATGTGTTACAGTTCATGCATTTAATTTCCCCTTAAACTCTTAATGTGATCTGCTCTTAAATAGGTTGCAATTGTTTGAAAGATCTTGTTGTACAGAGAGATAACATTAAGAAAAGTCAACAAGAAGAATATTGTTTTCACCATTTGTGTGTGGTTCAGGTATTCCGTACATTTTGGGGACCAAAATGTACGGAAATGGTGAGAAAACATTGTGCTTGGTAGGATTTTCGTCTTCAAACCAAACTTGGGTCCGAGAAAGTGTAAATCCCATCTGGCTAGCACGCTTCCCATAATGTTTACACGTTAGGTCAGTAGGCAGAGAGTAGGTGGTCTTTAGTGGCTGTTCAAAAACATTTAACCACATGAGCATTTCCCCTACGAAAGCAAGTTGAATGCATTTCGACTACCTCTGGAAGTGGTCGAAAGTGGACAAGCTCAAAATGTTTTACACCCCATTTACACCTGTATTTAGCATCATCCACTTGTGATCCGATTGATCCGGACACAGTCGATGATTGGTTGTTTCCCAACAACATTCTTCATGATAGACACCCTAATCAACCAATAGCAGAACCTAAAGAATGAGCGATAGCAGAGGGCGAGAAAACAGGAAGAAAAATAGCAGAGGGGGAAAGCAACTAATAGCAGAAAGGGGAAGGAACAAAACCCTAGCGCGTAACAGGGACAACATCAACCCTGGCAAAAAAGTGGTGGGGACATGTCCCACCCACAAATTACAACTATGGTAAGATCAAACAACAATTGGTGGACTCGCCACAGATGAAGCCCCACTTTTAAAGTCGGTTTGATCAAATAACATGTGGCATCCTTTAAACAAGACAAAGGGAAGATACAAGAGAAGCCGAAAATGGGAGGTGAGAGAGAGAGAGAGCAAGAGATTCCTTTTTCCAAAGCTCATAGGTCTCTGAGTGAGCAGCTGTTTTAAAGCCCCTGAACAGGTCACAAAATCAACCTATTGGATCCAGCCTCAAATTGGCTGGTTTTCTTATCCATGACCTCTTTGATAAGTAAATGGAAGAAATGCTGGAAGGGAAAATGCCACAATCCATTTGGATAACAATGGTGAAGAGGGCAGATTAAAGTACCACAACAAAATCTGAGTTTCTTGGGTAAGGATGCTTAAAGTAATTACCAGCTAATGTCAGTCAGTGACATTTACAGAGAATATCTCTTCAGCTTAACTGTGGTTAAATCAAAGTTTCTTGGCAGAGGCCTAATAGCTGCTTAACCCGACACAAAAGGACAAAAGATTGCGTATAAGAACACTTGTTCAGTAATGCTGATTGTGCAATAAGTGAATTCTTGATAAAGCCATGCTGATTTCCACTTTGCACCGATTACAGAAAAAAAAAAAAACAGTATAACTTTTTAACTTTGTCAACATTTACATTACAAAGAATGGGTGTAGGCTAACTTTCAGAACGGGAGGTGGGGGGGATACATTAAGGCAAAGGTCAATGAAAAGTACTGATCATATATCATTAAGGGGAGAGATATAATCAATTATTAACATGATAGAATGCAATATAAATTCAATTATTTCAATTTAATTTACTTTTAAAAATAGCACTTTTCACAAGACATACAAAAAAAAAGTGTCTTACGACCCCCAGTTGTCAGGGAATAACAGACTCAGAGATAGAGATGTTAGTTCAAACCAAACAGGTATTTATTGACAGTGATTAGTCAAGTCGCCGTAAGCGTAAATGCCGTAGGATTATGATTCATTATGATATTGTTCAGCGTCACAATTCAGAAGTCAGATTTGGATCGGAGCCAATCTCGCATTCAAAATATTGAATCCAGTTCCATCTGGTTGAAGATCTGATTCATCACGCTGGTATGGAGATGGGTTTTGCTGAGGAGCTGCGCCGATGGCTGTTGTGTCGATGAGGCCTTCACAGGGGATTGTCTAGTTGACAGGATCTCTGCTGACACTTCAAAGCTGCGATGTGGTCGTGTCTAGGCACAGGTCCTCCATCTGATCTAAATACGGCCCGGATACGGCTGACTGCAGTAACCCCGGGATAAACAGAGAGACTAATATTTACGTAGATCCCATTCTTCTTATGATGTAAAAAGTACATCTAAAGTAATGGGAAGTGTTCCCTGTTCCGGTTGACTTAATTTATGCAGCCTAACAATCATTTAACTGATTTGAAAATAAAAATGTATAATGTGTTATGTGTATGCCAGGTTAAAGAGATGTGTTTTTAGTCTAGATTTTAACTGACATAGGTTTTCTGCTTCCTGAACAATGCTAGAAAGACTATTCCAGAGTTTGGGTGCTAAATGGGAAAAGGATCTACCCCTACAGTTGATTTTGATATTCTAGGTGTTATCAACTGACAACATTTTGAGATCTTAATAGACGTGACGGACTATAATGCGATAAGAGCTCGCTGAAGTACTGGGGAGCTAAACCATTTAGTGCTTTGTAATTAGCCAAATTTTAAAATGTATACGGTGTTTAATAGGGACCCAATGCATTGTTGACAGAACCTGGCAAATATGGTCATTCTTCCTGCTCCTAGAAAGAACTTCTGCGTTTTGGACAAGCTGGAGTTTGTTTATTAAGCGTGTGGGGCAACCACCCAGTAGAGCAGTACAATAATCTAGTCTTGAGTTCATGAACGCATGAACTAACTGTTCTGCATTTGTCATTGAGAGCATATGTTGTATTTTAGATATATTTTTAAGATGGAAGAATGCGGTTTTACAGATGCTAGAAATGTGGCTTTCAAATGAAAGATTGGTACCAAAGAGCACACCCAGGTTCCTAACTAACGATGAAAATTTGACAAAGCAATTGTTAGACAATATTCTGGGTTATTATATGCGGAGGTCTTTGGTCCAATAATTTAAACTTCCATTTTTTTTTTTTTTTTTTTTTAGAATTAAGTAGTAGGAAAATCAGCTTTGCAATTTGTTAATTTGTGAATTAAGTTTCGTCAGTAACAGTGAAAACTAACGCCATGCTTCCTAATGATATCTCCCAATGGTAGCATGTACAGGGTGAACAGCAACAGTCCTAGTACTGAGCCATGTGTTACTCCACACTGTAGAACTGTAGAACAGTAAAGCAGGTGAGTAATGAAGCAGTCAGAGTGATTATGAGCAGATGGATATTATGAAAGCAGACATACTGGCTAAACCGACGGTCTGCTAGCTGCCTCACGTTACAGAAGTCAGATAATTCCCAACACATAGAAACTCTTCCACTTAGATATTATCACATAGAGACTGTGTCTGTACCCCGAATTACTAAAAACAAAAAACCCATTTAAGGATAAAATTTAATTGACGTTCAACAAATAAAAAAAATAGAGATAATACTGATAAACAAATGATAAAGCTTGGGTTGTTAAATATTAGATCCCTTTCTTCAAAAGCACTTATTGTAAATTATATTATCACAGACAATAATCTAGATTTGCTGTGTTTGACAGAAACTTGGCTAAAACCGGATGATTACATTACTTTAAATGAGTCTAGCCCTCAAGGTTACGATTATCGACACAATCCTCGTCAGAAAGGCAAAGGGGGAGGTGTTGCTGCAATTTATAGTAATATTTACAGTATTAGTCAAAAGTCTTTCAAATATAATTCCTTCGAAGTGATGGTACTTTATGTAACATTATGCAAATTGACATTTGTGCTGGCTACTGTATACAGGCCACCAGGACACCATACAGACTTCAAAGAATTTGCTGATTTTCTATCTGAGTTAGTACTAGCTGCAGATAAAGTCCTTGTTGTTGGTGATTTTAATATCCATGTAGATAATAAAAAAGACTCATTGGGATTGGCATTTACATACATTCTAAACTCTAGCGGAGTTAGACAACATGTCTCAGGACCCACTCATTGTTGTAATCATACTTTAGATCTAATATTGTCACATGGAATCGATATTGATGCCGTTGAAATTCTGCAGCAGAGTGACGACATCTCAGATCATTATCTAGTCTTGTGTATACTACATTTAGTCAAGGCTGCAAAACTGCCTCCCTGCCATAAATATGGTAGAACCATCACTTCTACCACTAAAGATCGCTTTATAAATTATCTTCCTGATCAGTTTCATTGCCTTAGCAAACCAGACAGCTTAGAAGACCTCGATGCTGCAACAGAAACTATTGTCTCTGTCTTTTCCAGCACATTAGACTCAGTTGCTCCTTTGCGCTTAAAAAAGATTAAGGAAATTAATCCAACACCGTGGTACAACGAGCACACTCGGGCCCTAAAGGGAGCTGCCAAAAAAAAAAAAATGGAGCACAGCTGGAAGAAAACAAAACTAGAAATTTTTCGCATTTCGTGGAGAGAGAGAATGATTGAGTACAGAAAGGCCTTAAAAACTGCTAGATCTGTCTATTTTTCAAATCTTTTAGAAGAACATAAACACAACCCTAGGTATTTATTTGATACAGTGGCTAAATTAACAAGAAATAAAGCTTCAACTTCTGATGTTTCCAAACAGCACAGCAGTAATGACTTTCTGAACTTCTTTACTTGCAAGATTGACAATACTAGAGAGAAAATTATAACCATGCACCGTCTACTACAGTACAGTTAGTGCATTGTAGTGTCCCTGAGGAAAAATTCAATTCATTCACTGCTTTAGGAGAGGAAGAATTGTCTAAACTTGTTAAATCATCAAAATCAACAACATGTATGTTAGACCCTATACCGACTAAGTTATTGAAAGAGATGCTTCAGAGGTCATAGATCCTCTTCTTAATATCGTTAATTCATCTGTATCACTAGGATACGTACCAAAAAGTTTTAAGCTGGCTATTATTAAACCTCTTATTAAAAAACCACAACTTGATCCTAGAGAATTAGTTAATTACAGGCTGATCTCAAATCTCACTTTTCTGTCAAAAATACTAGAAAAGGCAGTATCATCACAACTATGTTCCTTTTTAGAAAGAAATAGTATCTGTGAGGATTTCCAGTCAGGATTTAGACCGTACCATAGTACTGAGACTGCTCTCGTTAGAGTTACTAATGATTTGCTCTTATCAGATCGTGGTTGTATCTCTCTATTAGTGTTACTGGATCTTAGTGCTGCATTTGACACTATCGATCACAACATTCTTTTAAATAGACTCGAAAATTATGTTGGCATTAGTGGAATTGCATTGTCATGGTTCAAATCATACTTATCTGACCGTTATCAGTTTGTAGTAGTAAACGAAGAGATGTCATATCGGTCACAAGTTCAATATGGAGTACCGCAAGGCTCAGTACTAGGACCGTTGCTTTTCACTCTGTACATGCTACCCTTGGGAGATATCATTAGGAAGCATGGCGTTAGTTTTCACTGTTACGCTGATGATACTCAGCTCTACATTTCTTCGCGCCCTGACGAAACTTACCAGTTCACAAAATTAACGGAATGCATAGCTGATATAAAAAAATTGGATGACCAGTAATTTCCTACTACTCAATTCAGAAAAAACTGAGATTCTAATTTTTGGACCAAAAACTTCTTCACGTAATAACCTAGAATCCTGTCTAACACTTGATGGCTGCTCTGTTAAGTCTTCGTCGTCAGTTAGGAACCTGGGTGTACTCTTTGATATCAATCTTTCATGCGTTCATGACCTCAAGGCTAGATTACTGTAACGCTCTACTGGGTGGTTGTTCCGCTCGCTTGATGAATAAACTACAGCTTGTACAAAATGCAGCAGCTAGAGTGCTTACTAGAACAAGGAAGTATGACCATATTAGCCCAGTTCTGTCAACACTGCATTGGCTTCCTGTTAAACATTGTATAGATTTTAAAATCTTGCTAATTACTTACAAAGCACTAAATGGTTTAGCTCCCCAGTACCTGAACGAGCTCTTAATGCATTATAGTCCTTCACGTCTATTGCGATCTCAGAATTCAGGCCAGCTGACAATACCTAGAATATCAAAATCAACCACAGGTGGTAGATCCTTCTCCTATTTGGCACCTAAACTCTGGAACAATCTTCCTAGCATTGTTCGGGAAGCAGACACACTCTGTCAGTTTAAATCTAGACTAAAAATGCATCTCTTTAACCTGGCATACACAACACATTATAAATTTATATTTTCAAATCCGTTAAAGGATTGTTAGGCTGCATAAATTAGGTCAGCCGGAACCAGGAACACTTCTTATAACACTAGATGTACTCGTTACATCAGAAGAAGAATGGCATCTATGCTAATATTAGTCTCTCTGTTTATCCCGAGGTTTACTGTAGTCAACCAGATCCGGGCCGTATCCAGGTGAGATAGAGGATCTGCGCCTTGACACAACCAGAACGCAGCCCTGAAGTATCAGCAGAGATTGAGTCAACTAGATCATCCAATGTGAAGGCCTCATCGACACGACAACCAGTGGCACAGTTCCTCAACAAACTTTCCATACCGGCGTGATGAATACGATCCTCAACTGGATGGAACTGGAATAAATACTTTGAATGATGCGGTCCCATCAGACTTATGATAGCTACCTGAATCGTAACAAAGCACTGTTCGCCAGAGGAGAACTGGCCCCCCGACTAAGCCTGGTTTCTCCCAAGGTTTTTTTCTCCATTTTAACACCTGTTTGCCACCTGATGTCACCTGTTGGAGTTTGGGTTCCTTGCCGCTGTCGCCTTTGGCTTGCTTAGTTGGGGAAACTTGACATTTGATATTCAACAGTGCTTTGATCTACCTGCATTGACACCATTTTTTTTTAAAGGTGCCGTAGAACGTGTTTTCAAAAGATGTAATATAATCTAAGGTGTCCCCTGACTGTGTCTGTGAAGTTTCAGCTCAAAATACCCCATAGATTTTTTTTTATTCATTTTTTTAACTGCCTATTTTGGGGCATCATTAAATATGAGCCGATTTAGGCTGCGGCCCCTTTAAATTCTCGTGCTCTCCGCTCACGCTTGCCTTAAACAGCATAAACAAAGTTCACACAGCTAATAAAACCCTCAAAATGGATCTTTACAAAGTGTTCGTCATGCAGCATGTCTAATCACGCAAGTATGGTATTTATTTGGATGTTTACATTTGATTCTGAATAAGTTTGATAGTGCTCCGTGGCTAAAGCTAACATTACACACTGCTGGAGAGATTTATAAAGAATGAAGTTGTGTTTATGAATTATACAGACTGCAAGTGTTTAAAAAAATGAAAATAACGACAGTCTTGTCTCCGTGAATACAGTAAGAAACGATGGTAACTTTAACCACATTTAACAGTACATTAGCAACATGCTAACAAAACATTTAGAAAGACAATTTACAAATATCACTGAAAATATCATGTTATCATGGATCATGTCAGTAATTATTGCTCCATCTGCCATTTTTCGCTATTGTCTTTGCTTGCTTACCTAGTCTGATGATTCAGCACAGATCCAGACGTTAATACTGGCTGCCCTTGTCTAATGCCTTGAACATGAGCTGGCATATCCAAATATTGGGGGCGTACATATTAATGATCCCGACTGTTACGTAACAGTCAGTGTTATGTTGATTCGCCTGTTCTTCGGAGGTCTTTTAAACAAATGAGATTTACATAAGGAGGAGGAAACAATGGTGTTTGAGACTCACTGTATGTCATTTCCATGTACTGAACTCTTGTTATTCAACTATGCCAAGGTAAATTCAATTTTTAATTCTAGGGCACCTTTAAAAGCTGCTGTGCAGCCAAAATTATTTACCAGTTATCACTGTAAAGCTGCTTTGACACAATCTGCATTGTAAAAAGTGCTATATAAATAAAGGTGACGACTTGACTTATGAGTAGATGGATATAGATTAACAGAGTCCCTTTCTCTTCATTTTCTCTTTGTTACCAGGGTGATGACTGGAGCATGGAAAGTAGAGAGAGCACACACCTCTTTGCAGAGTATGGCGAGTAACAGTTAAATACAATATTCCAAACAATAGCTTACAGGAGATCACTGGAGTATCAAAAGAGAATTAATAGGCAAGTAGAGCAGGTAAGTAGTCCGTAATCCATATTGGAGACCAGACAAAGAGTGACTGTGAGGTGTGCTTTTATACAGGTCCTGATGGTAGATGGCATGGACTTTTGGAAATGGCAAACTCCTGGCACCCCTGGACGAATCTCCTGATGTCCTGTGCCATGCCTGACCACCAGAAGAGATCTTGGGGAGGCCACTGCCCATGGAGGAATGAGCGGACTATCAGAGGGATGTGTTGAGATCTGGGTACTTATTTGTGACTGGGGGACACCTTGGCGGAGCAGGTTTGGAGGCATTGGCGATCCTCTCATCCAGTGGGTAGCATCCACTTGCCACTGCTAGGGTATGAAATTTCAGAGCATAGTCATTAATAAAACTTTCCCTGGAGTAAATGATAAAGTTGCTCACCAACTGAAGAATCACCTACAGGATGATTGAAAACTTCTCTGAAGTGGGCCACAAAACTGTTGAGAGATTGTGTTACTGGTCCAGCTTGTTGCCAAATGGTTTCAGCCCATTGGAGCACTTGTCCGGTCAGGAATGAAAGGATGAAGGAGATTTTGGTCCTCTATTTGGGGAAGCAATGCAGCTGTATCTCTAGGGTGAGCGAACATTGGAGCAGAAAGCCGTTGCAGTTCTCCGCCGAGCCAGAGTATGGCTCTGGATTGACCATGGGACTAGCAACAAACTGGAGGAGAAAAGGTGATCGGTGTACTGACAGGTGCAGTGGTGGGTCCAGGTGCTGTGATAACTCAGCTAACAGAATCGACAATCGGCCTGTTGGGGTCATGATGTTATGGTCTGGTCTTCTGTCAGGTAATACCAGACTCAGGTTACAGGAGATCGCTAAAGCAGTATCACAAGGAAATTACTGGAGATTCACCTGGAGATCACTGGAGTATCACAAGGGAACTTTACAGGTCAGCAGAGTGGGTAAGTAGTCCAAAATCCATTTTGAGATGTGTGCTTTTATACAGGTCCAGGTGTGCTGATGAGGGACAGGTGCAGGTGATCAGTATTCAGGTGATAGTGAACATTGGGTGTGTGAGATGGCTGTAGCGGCTGGACCAATCAGACACACAATTATTCATTATATTTAATGTATTGTAAAACGAATCCCAAGTCATTTCATGGTGACGTCAAAACGAAACATTTGCATATTGCCCGCCCACTTATTGTGCGTGCAGACACCATGGAAAAATTGAAACAGCTCAAGAGTGGAAAAAGTGCCAATACGTGAAGAATCAGAGGTTAAAGTTCATCTTTACAACAATGCCACAGCAGTATAGCCCGAACCTTGTGCTGTGTTCCCGTAATGTTTTCTTCTTCAACCTAAATGCGTTCAACGAGGGATTCACAAGCCGGTTATTATTGAAGGATGGGTCAGTACCCAGTTTATTTGGACTAGCTACTTACTCCTACGAATTACAATCTGTAAGTATGATTAATAAGTGTTGCTGTTATGTTCTCTGTAGCATGCACAATACCTTGAAGTTATGATAAAGAATAGAGCAATACATTGGTGTACAACTGCAGTGCTTTATCAATACATTTCTGTGTTGGGCTAACGCATACAGGTCCTTCTCAAAAAATTAGCATATTGTGATAAAGTTCATTATTTTCCATAATGTAATGATAAAAATTAAACTTTCATATATTTTAGATTCATTGCACACCAACTGAAATATTTCAGGTCTTTTATTGTTTTAATACTGATGATTTTGGCATACAGCTCATGAAAACCCCAAATTCCTATCTCAAAAAATGTGCATATCATGAAAAACCAATAAAAGAAAAGTGTTTTTAATACAAAAAAANTTGAGATAGGAATTTTGGGTTTTCATGAGCTGTATGCCAAAATCATCAGTATTAAAACAATAAAAGACCTGAAATATTTCAGTTGGTGTGCAATGAATCTAAAATATATGAAAGTTAAATTTTTATCATTACATTATGGAAAATAATGAACTTTATCACAATATGCTAATTTTTTGAGAAGGACCTGTATATCATGATTGTTTAGATGTTTTCCATCAAGCTGTGGGCTAGGTTCGCTGACATAAACACAAACCAACTTATTTCCTCTCTGAGTCTTTATTTTTAGAACAGAGCGGAGCGCCATCATTATTATAATACGATGTAAGTGATGCAAGCACTGTATACTGTACTCTGTGTTAACCAGCAGAAGCCATCAGACCAATCACCGCAGATTAGCATCACGCAAACAAGGGATTTGGAAAAATTAATCGTTGAGCGAATCATTTGGGAGTTGTTGAGCAAATAAAGTAAAAATAAATGCATATTATAAGACAATGAAAGTGTTTTTGGATCTTGCATGCTTGTAAACCTGTTGTTGGGGACTCCCAAAACAAAAATATAGGAACCTTTCAAATCCCATAATAGGGGCACTTTAACTAACTAAACAGAGGTTTAGTACAAGCTGTAGATCCCTTGTTAACAAGGTGCTGATGGTTTTGTTCAGGTGGTTAATTGACTGTTATGTGTAGTTACGTTTCATTCCCCTGTTTTCATTCATTCACTTTCACTTTCCATTTTACCCATGTATGCGTGATTGTGTGTACGTGTATGTTTAGACTAGTTATGTGTTTGATTTAGTAACATGAATGTGCACAAAAGTTTTATTTGAGTATTGAATTCTGTGGTCCTGCTTGCAAATCAAAGTCCCTTTAAGGATGTGATTACAGCTATAAGCTTTTGAATAGCACTGTACCCAGTAAGAAAGAGTTATTTTTCTGTGGCCATGAAAAATATCCTTTTTGAGAGTTGATAGACAATACTGAGTGTTAATTGATTTAATTGATTGTAATATTAATTCTGCTACATCAATTTAATTCTATTAACTGATCCAAAAATAATAAATTATAACGAGTTATAATTACCCAGCAGCAATGGTTAAAAAAAAAAAATGTATCACCAAGAAACAGCACTAAAAATACTTTACTTGACCCAGATAAACTATTTTTTAAACTGTAAAATTAAGACAGAGAAAAAGATATAAGCTGAGTTGCATGAAAATGGGAAAGTGTCAATGCTGCCTTTTGAAACAAAGGATGGGGTGGTATTCTTTCCCGCTCAAACACATGGCACTCCAGCCACTCGCCGCAGACGAGACAGACATGCTCTCCGACACCATCCCACCCTGTTGATGTTGGCATAAACATGCTGTCACGGAGCCTGAGCCCCACAGGAAAGTCCAATATTTGAACTTTTCACTGCTGGTTTGCTGCACTATGGCTAAGAGGGTCAGCTTTGTTGAAGAGTTGACAACCAGACGGAGAAAATTCTGTGGCAGACTTTGCCACAGCCCAGCTCAGATGTGCCATTTGCTGTGAATGGGAGTGCAATTTTTATAAATGTAGTGCAGAGCAAGAGCTGCCCGCTTAGGTTATGCAACACACTGGATCTTTCACTAGGGTGAGATGTGGAATATGGGTTAGTGGATTTCAAGTCAACTAAACTGGTGTTGCTACCCAAAGCAGCAAGTCAAAGTGACATTGTATATATATATATATCCTTAAAATATATGATACATTTGATTTGTATGCAAGAGTTAATGTCTGTTCAAGAGTGATAACTATAAAGATAACTATAATGACTATATTAGCATCAACACCAGTGGACAATAAAGTTTTGTTTATTATAAGCATGTGCTGCAGTTATGTTGCAAATTTGGATTTTGCATAATAAATGCTGCATGAAAACATCAAGATTTGAATAAAATGTATTATGCTAGCTTGAGGTAAACATTGATAAAAAGACATGAATTAACTATGATAGGAACACGTTTACCGAATTAATTACTAGATTTGTTGAACACATAGAAATCTATGTGTACTAAAATGCTGCTTTAGTCGCGAATTGTTATTTCTATATTCTGAATTAATACATTATACAAAGCTGATGTTTTGTTTACTTTTTTGTCTAGCAATTTCAAATGTTTGAGCAAATGGTTACGTTTATGATATTTGATTTGTTAGTTATCAAATACTCAGTGATGTGTCATTAAAAATCAAAACATTTCGAATCAATTTAAAACTGGCACAGTCTACTGACTGATGAAGGACCAAATGTGAGTCCTACAGACTCATTTAAATGTTTTTGATTTAAAACACTTACCGCTGCAAGACATTTAATAACCAGCCTGGCTAATGATGTTTTGATCAATGACCAGAAAAGCACAAGAATTATATAAAAACACAAGTCTTGCCCTCAAACACTTCTAACTCAAGTCAGTTCTCAGGGTAAATGGAGGACAAAGGAAATAAAAATGTAAGTGATAACTGCAACCTTTAAAGTCTGCTGAGAATGCACTGCTGATCCACCTCAAATTCAATGACACAAAGTAGAAGTCACATAACACATGACAGAAAATCCATAATTACTAAACCTTTTCAGAATGTCCAGTTTTCATGTCTCCTTGTATATTCTCATCTTGCCACAACATAAGTTCACATACCGTGCATATTTAATGGACTTTAGATTTCATCTCTGCCAGCACTTGTGCAGCAATTCATAACTGAATGTCACTAAATTATTAAAATACAAAAAAAGTAACGTAATACATTAAGATTTGAGCTTTCTCAATAAGTGTCCAAAAAACTAGTAACACTACAGTGTCTAGACCAGGGGTGGCAAACTCCGGTCCTGGAGAGCCGCAGTCCTGCAGATTTCAGCTCCAACCCATATAAAAACTCACCTGCCTGTAGCTTTCTAGTAACCCTTTAGACCTTGGTTAGCTTGTTCAGGTGTTTGATTCAGGCTGAAGAAAAACTCTGTGGGACTGAGGCTCTCCAGGACCGACGTTCACCACCCCGGTCTAGACAATTTTAGTTTTGTAATTCTTCCGACTGAAAGTGCTTAGGGTAGTTTGCAGAGCCTACATGTGAAAGTTTTAAATAGAAGCATAGACCTCAACTCCACACACCAAATAACTAACAGTGACAACAAAACTCTATATCAACATCAAGAGCATAAATACACAATCAAAAAGCAAACAATACACATATATCAACAACCACATATTTTATAAGCTTGACAACACTCACTCACCCTTAACCAGTCAGCGACATTCTTCAATAAGTATATGTTTGTTCAGAATGTATGTATGTTTTTATGACTCACACAGCTCCTTATGCTTGATAAAATTAACTGTCTCCTCATTCAGCAACAGCTGATATCAGCATCTGAAAAGTCTAACCTGCCCTATACCTAACACAGCTTGGCATGCAGAATATGAAGCAGCAAGGTGAGCATCTCTCTAACTCTTTGTGTGCCATGACCTGCACTGCATTCATTGTGCTCACAATTTATTTTATGTAGGAATAAACATATGTTCGTATGTGTGTGTGCGCACATGCATGTATATAGTTTGTTTAACTGTAAAATAACATTTTAATTAAGAATATGTCAATTTTTTTCTCAGCTTGAGGTGGTGTAATGATGTAATTGCTTTGTACAAGAAATGCTTCTGAACATAGAGGTACATAATTGTTCAACCCACATTTCCCCAGACATTGTCATCAGACTCATATCTGACAAAGCACATTGAAATTGGTTTTATACAACAAGACTCCCTGAGAACAACATAACCAGCATAGCCGTCATTACCATTGTAGTGAAACAGGGCAGCCCGCCAGCCTTTAAGTTTAATCACAAATGGCCATGTGATTATACGCCTTCATTTGTTCCAAATGTTTGTACAGGGAAACAATGTTGAATTAAGTCAAAAGTTAAATGTAAACAGCTTGAGAAAAAAAAAACTGCAGGAATTTTTTTTTTTTTTCTTTGATTTGTTTTCTTCTTCCAACAGATGTCTTCAGAGATGTCGTAAAGGTTAAGGTAGGGACTTCCGGTGACGTCATCCAACTGATGGCAGCTTGAAAGATTAGTTCTTCTACAAAGTGATAGAATTTAGCCCCAAAACAGGAGAAATAAACTCGAATTACCATTATCGTCAACATGGAAGAGGGGGCTCAAATACATACTAGGCGAAAACAAAAGAAACAGTTGCAATCCGAAAGATTAGAGAGAGAAGAAGCACGCGGCCAAACTGAATGTCTGCCCGGATGATACTGTACTGGAGCGGGGAGGCGCCGGCGAACTCGAAGAGACCGTCAGCCTGGCTATGATCCTTTAAGAGTTGCGTGATTTTAGGAGAGACAATTCAGATCAGCTGAAAGAAATTAAAGAGGACATCCAAAAAACTAATAACAGATTAGAAGAAGCAGAGGAACGAATCGTGGGTTTGGAGGAGAGATCGCAAAACAGCGAAAGGGTAATGAAAGGTTTTGTTTGGCGTGACAAGATAGTGAACAACGATCACGATTATGCCCCTAACGTTATTAGAAAGCGCAAGGAATATACTGAAGCAAAGAAGCTACTGAAGGAGAAGAATATCAAGTTTCAAACCCCCTTCCCGGCCAAACTGCGGGTGTTTTTTCCAGATGCAATCCGGGTATACAACACTGCGGAAGAAGCAACGAAGGATTTAGCTGACAGGGGATTTCCCATCACTGTCATTCAGCCCCCTGGGACACTGATGGAGCGAATTCAAAGTTTCACCTGGCGCACGGCTGGTCAGAAAGCGGAACGAGGCCGCACCAGAGACAAGCCAAACTATAAAGAAAACCTCCAGTCTTTTAGACGGTAACTTACCCAGAACATTGATCCTATTGAGTTGAATTTGATAACTTTGTTTTGATTAGCAATGGATCTGTCAAGTAGGTAGATGTAGATTTTTATTTTCATTATTATTATTTTTATTTAAAGTGTGAAATCAGGAAAATTGGCTAACCCATTTTAATAGTTTCTCATGCTAGTGTTTTCACCTATAGAAGGTGTGTAATAATGAATGTCGGAGTATAGCTGTCGAACTGACACATGAGCGCAAGCTGTATTGCCAATGTGATCAGTATAGGGGGCCCTTACCTATTGGACTCTGAAGGTCTTCCCTCAGGGCCGTTCTCTTTCAGCTCACTCGAGGTCAGGAAAGAGACCTCTTTATTGGAAGTCTTTAAAGTTTTTGTTTTGTTAATGGTTCTTCAATTTTTCAATTATGTTATGAGTGTTCAACTGCTGTTTACTGCAGTAAGGGGGATGTCTGCTCATTTTCTGAATCATAAGAGTGGGTGAAGGTTAAGTTGTGCATTAATGGGAAAAGATGTTAAGTGTGAATTCTTTTAATGTGAATGGGGTGCTCAATCCAATTAAAAGAAGCAACATTTTTTCAAAACTTAAAAAAGATAAAGCCCAGATTGCTTTCTTACAAGAGACACATCTTTCACAGGTAGAACACAATAAATTGAATAGGTCTGGCTTTAAACATGTTTTATCATAATCTTATAAATCTGGTCATAAGGAGTATTGCCACTCCTGGCAATACTAATATCAAAACAAATAAACTATGAACTTGGCGGAACCAGCAGGGATGGGAGAGTCAAAGTAATATCCTCTTCAACTTTTTATAAACATTTATTTGATTTAATGGCTACTAATTCACAAGGTATTACAATTTGTGGAGGAGACTTTAATGTTAGGTTGAATCCTAGATTGGATTCTTCTGGGAATGGTTCAATTCAATCCAAGCCTATAAGTAAGAAAATTAATAATGTTATGAAAGAGCTAGGGGTCCTGGATGTGTGAAGAGATCTTAATCCCTCTAGTCGTATTTATACCCATTTTTCTTCACCTCATTCGGTTTATTCTAGAATTGACTATTTCTTTATTTTTAGTAAAGACAGAAACAGAGTCAAGTGCTGTGAGATAGGAACAATAGATCTCTCTGATCATAGTCCTGTCTATTTGACTTTCAACTTGAATAGCAAAGCAAGGACTACGCTTTGGAGATTAAACTCTAGTATTTTAAATAAACTTAAAGAAGAGATGAAGACTGAAATTAACATGTACTTGGAAAAAAACGATAATGGGGAGGTTTCGCCACCTATGCTTTGGGATGCATGTAAAGCTGTGATGAGGGGGAAAATTATTGCGACCACTTTGTTACTGAAAAAGATTAGGCAGGAGAGACTTAATAAATTACAGCAACATCGAGAGGAGCTACAGAGATAACACATGAGGAATTTGGACTCCAAGGTCAAAAAAGAGATTAAAAAGACACAGGAAGAAATTAATGATTTGTACATGCAAGAAATACAGAAAAAGTTTATATTTACTAAGCAGAAATATTATGAAGTGGGTGGCAAATCTACTAAACTCTTGGCTTATAGATTATGTAAACAACAGGCGGATAACTTGATTTACAAGATTTGCAATCCTATTACCAAAAAAATGTAATATGGCTCAGATGAAATTCTTAAAAATGTAGATATTTTACAAAAATCTACTCCCAGAAACAAACAGATGCAGATTCCCAGGGGACGAAAATATTCTTGATTCTTTGAATTTACCTACAGTCTCTGAAGAAAACAATAAGAGACTGTTATCTGAAATAACTGTTGAGGAATTGAATATCGCTATTACGAGGTTGAAAGTAAACAAGTCTCCAGGCCCCAACGGTTTCATTTCTGAGTGGTATAAATCCCTTAGAGAATCATTGACCCCTATGTTACTTGACACATTCAATTGCATATTAAAAGGTGGGGGGGTCCCCCCCTCTTGGAGGGAGGCAATAATTTCGGTTATACCAAAGGAAGGTTGAGATAAAACTGAGTGCGGAAATTTCAGACCTATCAGCGTTTTAAATGTTGATTACAAACTATTTACATCCATTCTGGCTAGAAGGTTAGATACAATTATTCCGGAACTGATTCAATTAGATCAGGCTGGGTTTGTTAGGCAAAGACAAATTCAAGATAATATTAGGCGTTCTTTACATATTATGAGCCATATAACCAAGCACAATGTTGAAGCTTTGTTAGTAGGATTGGATGCTGAAAAGGCATTCGATTCTGTTAGGTGGAAGTATCTTTTTATGGTTATGAATCGATTTGGGTTTCACAAATCTATTATTAAAGTTATTCAAACATTATATGATAAACCATTAGCGAGAATTAAGGTGAATGGTGATCTTTCTAACCAGTTTACTCTAGAACAAGGAACACGTCAGGGCTGCCCAATTAGCCCTATTCTATTTGCCCTATTTATAGAGCCCCTTAACCAGTGGATTAGGCAAAATGACAAAATTATAGGTATAGAAATAGGGACAGGAGTACATAAGGTAGCAGCCTTTGCAGATGATATTTTAGTTTACTTCAAGCAACCAACCCAGTCTTTTACAGAATTGATGTCACTTCTTGAGACATATGGATCATTTTCAGGTTCTCACGTTTAATTATAAGCCACCTGGATCTATTATGAGGAATTTTTGTCTCAATTGGGAATCGCTTTCAATGAAATATCTGGGAGTAATCTTATCAAAGGATTTATCACAATGTTTCAAGTTAATTTTGCTCCTCTAATTGCAAAAATTAGAGGTGATATATCAAGATGGAATCTTATCCCCTTTCTAAGTATGAGCTCAAGGGTCAAATCAGTCAAGATGAACATTCTACCAAGACTATTATATTTATTTCAGTCTCTGCCAGTGATTATACCATTGCAGCATTTCGTAGAATGGGATAAATTATTTTCAAGATTTATCTGGAAAGGGAGGAAACCCAGAATTAGATTTAAAACACTTCAGCTATCAAAGGGAAAGGGGGGAATGGCACTGCCTTGTTTTCGAGATTATTATTATGCTGCCCAAATTAAACCTTTGGTGTGTTTATGTAATCCAGTATATCAATCTAGATGGAAGGAAATAGAAAGTGTTATATCTCACGATGTCCCAGTTCAGGCAGCATTGGGAGATGTTGGACTGATAAATATATTATTAACTATAGATAACCCTTGGTTAAATGTATCCCTAAGCATTTGGAAGAAAGTAGTGCAATTTTGTAATTTGAGAGATTCCATGATATTGCTCCGCTGGTGTGCCTATGACACTGAGTTTGTTCCCAACAAAACAGATAGTAGGTTTAGAAGTTGGACAACTAAAGGCTTAACTGCCTATTGGACATTTATGAATAAAGGGAAATTTCAGAGCTTTCATATGCTTAAAGGAAATCATGGGCTAGAGAACCAAGACTTTTTTTTTTTTTTTCTGTGCTTCTAATATGTAAAGCTGCTTTGAAACAATTACCAATTGTAAAAAGCGCTATATAAATAAATTTGACTTTGACTTGACTTGACTTATAGGTATCTCCAATTGCGGCACTATGCAGAGCATGCTATAGGAGATGTATCAAGGAAAGTAGAACATAGGTTATTAAAAGTTTTTCTTCTAGCCTATCAATTAGATGTCTGTAAAAATGTGATCTCAAAGTTGTATAGTGGGCTACAACAAGCTAAGATTGTCACGGTACATGAATCCGTTGCCTCATCCTGGTGTCTGTGTGATGGTGTGGGTGTGTCACCTCATTGTTTTGTGTGGGCGTCGCCGCTGATTGTTGATCAGCGGCAGCTGCGGGCACTTACCATCGGCCTATTTAACGCCTTGTCTTTCGTCTCTTGTTTGTCAGATCGTTGTTTGGAGTCCGGTGTTTGTGTCTCGTGTTCTTGTGTTGTGTGTTCCCTGGATTGGACTTCTAGCCGCTGTTTCCTGTTTCTCGTGTTCCTTGTTGGATTACTCTCTGGATTTCACTCACGGACTCACGGACACCATTCTCCGATCACCATTCTCCACGGATCACCACCGTCCATCGAAGTCCCTGTGTTACCACTCTCCTGCTGTCTGTTTATGTTCCCATATGTCTGTTTCGGACTTTCTGACTTTCTTGTGTGTGAAGCTCTAATAAAGAGATTAACTTGCATTTGCATCCTGCCTTCATTCCGTGACAGAACGATCTGACCAATCATGGACGCAGCAACTTCAACAGCTTCACGCTCCCACTGCGCCACCCACACCGCCGGTCTCCCCCGCATCACTGGAGCGACGCGATCTGCCGGAGCCCCGCCTTCCTGTGCCCCAGAGTTACGCCGGTGAGCCAGATTTTTGCAGAGCTTTTTTGAATAAGTGTTCTTTACATTTTTCACTGCAGCCTCGCACGTTCGAGCAGGAGGAGTCCAAGGTGGCGTTCGTCCTCACGTTACTGACTGGGAAGGCGGCCTT
>RJVU01018862.1:3599925-3627276 GCA_003731715.1 Anabarilius grahami
GGTTCTCGAAGGCGACCCATTTCATTCCCTTGACCAAATTGCCTTCTGCCAAGGAGACAGCGGTTACTGTCGTAGACCACATCTTTCGGTTACATGGCCTCCCGGTAGATGTGGTGTCCGACAGGGGTCCCCAGTTTGTGTCCAAATTTTGGCAAGAGTTTTGTAGACTGCTGGGGGCGACGGTTAGTCTTTCCTCTGGGTTCCATCCCCAGACCAATGGGCAGACCGAGAGAGCCAACCAAGACTTAGAGCGTATGTTGCGATGTTTGGCGTCCAAGAATCCTTCCTCCTGGAGCCAACAACTCTCTATCATTGAGTACGCGC
Organism: Anabarilius grahami; assembly: GCA_003731715.1. Taxonomy (NCBI): domain Eukaryota; kingdom Metazoa; phylum Chordata; class Actinopteri; order Cypriniformes; family Xenocyprididae; genus Anabarilius; species Anabarilius grahami. The sequence goes on from RJVU01018862.1 coordinate 3,600,250, forward strand.
ACAATTCGTTGCCAGTGTCTTCTACGGGCCTCTCTCCGTTCGAATGCAGTTTAGGGTACCAGCCACCTGTGTTTCCCAGTCTGGAATCTGAAGTCGCGGTCCCCTCTGCTCACGCCTTTGTCCAGAGGTGTCACCGCACTTGGAACAGAGCCCGTGAGACTCTGTTGCAAGTGAGGGCGCGCACCAAGGCTAAGACTGACCGCCACCGGTCGAGGCCTCCCGTATACGTCGTGGGTCAAAAAGTGTGGCTTTCTACCAAGAACATTCCGCTCCGTTCCGTTGCCAATAAGTTAGCTCCCAAATTCATCGGCCCGTTCCCTGTCACTAAGATTATTAGCCCAGTGGCAGTCCGACTCAAATTGCCTCCGGCGTACAGGAGGATTCATCCCGCCTTCCATGTTTCCAAAATCAAACCTGTGTTTCACTCACATCTTAATCCGCCCTCTCCGGTTCCCCCACCGCCGCGGCTCGTAGACGGGGAGCCAACCTATTCGGTTAATCGCATTCTGGACTCTAGGCGGAGGGGACGCGGATTCCAGTACTTGGTGGACTGGGAAGGTTACGGTCCGGAGGAGAGAAGTTGGGTTCCTGCCAGGGACATTCTGGATCACTCCCTTATCGATGATTACAATCGACAGGTAAGGAGTTCTGGGAACGCCGTGAGGCGTTCCTAGGAGGGGGGGTACTGTCACGGTTCATGAATCCGTTGCCTCATCCTGGTGTCTGTGTGATGGTGTGGGTGTGTCACCTCATTGTTTTGTGTGGGCGTCGCCGCTGATTGTTGATCAGCGGCAGCTGCGGGCACTTACCATCGGCCTATTTAACGCCTTGTCTTTCGTCTCTTGTTTGTCAGATCGTTGTTTGGAGTCCGGTGTTTGTGTCTCGTGTTCTTGTGTTGTGTGTTCCCTGGATTGGACTTCTAGCCGCTGTTTCCTGTTTCTCGTGTTCCTTGTTGGATTACTCTCTGGATTTCACTCACGGACTCACGGACACCATTCTCCGATCACCATTCTCCACGGATCACCACCGTCCATCGAAGTCCCTGTGTTACCACTCTCCTGCTGTCTGTTTATGTTCCCATATGTCTGTTTCGGACTTTCTGACTTTCTTGTGTGTGAAGCTCTAATAAAGAGATTAACTTGCATTTGCATCCTGCCTTCATTCCGTGACAAAGATGGTAGACACATTATACATAAAGGAGAGATGGGAGCGGGAAGGCAACCTCAGTCTTTCAGTAGAGGAGTGGGAAAGAGTATGCGAGTCACAATGGAAAACTACATATTCTCTGTTCTGGAGAGAGTTTGCATGGAAGGGTGTTGCTAGGTTTTTTCCACACCTGCTCAGATCAAGCATCGATCGTATAGATCCAATTGTTGGTGAAAGTGCGGGGTTGACAAGGCAAACCATTTCCACATTTTCTGGGGCTGTACTTCTATTAAACAATATTGGTATGAGATACACAAATGTCTAGAAATTACTCTTAAGATTTACATTCCATTCAGTTTTGAAGTAATGTACCTGGGATTGATTTCCAGTGATTTTCCAAACAAATACCTGTTCAGAATCCTAACCATAGCAAGTAAGAAAGCAATTACAAGAAATTGGCTGCAACCAACTTTGCCAACTCTAGATGACTGGGTGGACATAGTACATTATATTTTTTACCATGGAGAAGCTAACCTATGCTTTAAGACTTAAGTCTCAGTTGTTTTCAGTATTATGGAAAGATTGGATTGAGTATATATCCCCTATACGATCAGATTTTGTTTTATAGCAGAATAATTAAACAAATTATTTAGGAAAAAAGCAACAGTCATCTTACTCCCTTTTTTTTTTTTTTTCAATGGCTATGGTTTTTGAAACAGTTTAACCCATTCATTTATAAAAAATAGATAAACGTTTAAGTATACAAGTTTTATATGGGAAATTTTCTTTGGCTACGGATTATGTCATTGTTTGTTTCTATACCCATCAGCTTCAGCTGTGTCTTTGGTTTCCTTTGTTCAATCCTTGTGTTTGTATTGTTAACAAAGACTGTTTGTTTTTGGAAAAACATAAAATATAAGAAAGGTTAAGGTAAAGGTTGTTCAAGCAAAAAAATTAAATAAAAAAGTCATTCATTTTAAATTTGCTTCTCAGTGCATGATTATTTGAGTGGCAACATGGCCAATAGATGCGAAGATAAATTACAATTTGACATCTAGTTATTTTTTTACCCCTGTAAAAAAATCCACCAAACACCTGAACACACTAGCAACCTGAATGAGCCATTTACATATCTCATCCTTATAAGAGCAAAAGCACACCATTAACTACAGATGAAAATCTTTCAGAGTGAGATGGTTTGGAAATGCAATTCCCTTCAGCATCCAGAAGGAGACTGTCACTTGTTTAGAAGTAATTTAATATAAGACTATAAAGAATGGATAGTTCTGTGGTTATGTTCAGTAAAAATTCATTGCTACATTACTGATATATACTTAATGTCTGTGGCAAATTTGAGAGTTTTAGAGGCTATGCCACCATCACAACAAACCCAAGTACTTGAATCTCTACAACACATTTTCCCAAAGGGATTTCAGCGACTGTGAAGTTCCTAGAAAGTGCATCCAGTTAACATTGGAGAGACAGTATATGTCTAGACTTTACAAAGGAAGAAGCACACAGAATGAAAATGACAACGCTTTCTGTCATTCTCAATGAATGTTTACACGCATTCATTAGGGTTATAGAATTAGTGTGCAGAATTTAAAAGAAAAATGTTTAACAAAACAATTCTGGTTCTGACAAAATTTTAATTGCTGCAGTCTATTTAAAAAACATTCAATTAATTATTTAAAAAAAAATAAAAAATACTTTGAATGAATGATTCAGTGACTCACTCAAAAAGACTTCCCGTTACCAAAATCGCCCCCACAGGGCACTATTTGAGGGAACAGACATTTTGAGTGGTCCGAAACCTTAGTGGACATTATCAAGTGCACTCCTTCAATCCCACAATGCACCGCAATAACAAGCGTACAACTGGGGCACGTTCAAGCTCAAACCGATCTGCAACATTTTGCAACAGTTTCCGGGTTGAACTACATGTTTCCTGGAAACGGTGTGCAATGGTGTGCAAAAGTGAGGTCCGGTTCGCGAACTAATCGTTCTTTTGAACCGGTTCTTTTTAGTGAACCAGTCGAACCAGTTCACCAAATCGGACTGAATCATTCGAAACAGTTCTCCAGCTCTAATCCACAAATTACTAAAGTTACCCACTTTTTGACGTGCCTGACACTCCCTCTGACTCGAAATAAACCAATAACCCGGAGTTATTCAGTTACTCCAACAGTACACTGACTTAACCTGCTGTGAAGAGAGAACTGATGATGATCAGCACGAGCAGCAGCAGCTGATATGAGTGCGCATGCGCGGCGTACACGGCCTGTCACCATTCTCGTTCTAGAGTCAAGAATCGGTTCCAACGGTTTTCGGATCACCAGTACACAACCGAGAACCACTTCTTTCGGACATGTCAGATTTGAGAACTGATGAGCTGATGATACTACGCATGCGTATTTTCATTTCAAGAGAATGAAAAGCACGTTAGTCAAGTTTTGTTGAACATCAAAAAGTGTGATAACATAAAACATACTGGAAATATGTTTATGACTTAATTCAAAATACAAAAAGTTTATTGTGCTTTTCCAAATACACCATAACAGATTAATAGAATACAAAATATACTGTAGGCTACATACAAGAAACTACATGCAACATGAACATAAATATTTTGTACACAGATCAAACTATCTAATGTTCAGAAATAGTTCTACAAATTTATTTTTCTATATTAATGTACTTTCATGTACATTTTTTTTAAAGATTGGAAACAATTAATTGTTTGTAAAACTATCAAACTAAACATTGATTCGTTTCATAAATAATCCATGGACAGCTTATTTAATTTCTAAACAAGGTGATATAAAGATAAAAAAATGACGTAATCAAACTACAGCGAGAGCAAACAAGCGACTCCTTTTGAACCGCTCTCGAGGTTCTCGAATCTCAATCTCGTTCTCGAGTAGAATTGGTTGCAACGGTTTTTGGATCACCAGTACACAACCGAGAACAGCTTCTTTCAGACATGTCCGATTTGAGAACCGATGAGCTGAGCGCTGATTCTTAACGCTCCTAGGCTTCATGAAGCAGAGTTTTGAAATTGGCCATCACTATATAAGTCGTTATTTTGTTTTTTTGGCGCACCAAAAATATTCTCACCGCTTTATAATATTAATATTGAACCACTGTACTCACATGAACCGATTTAAATATGTTTTTAGTACCTTTATGGATCTTGAGAGAGGAAATGTCATTGCTAGCTATGCAGGCCTCACTAAGCCATCGGATTTGACTTAATTTGTGTTCCGAAGATTAACGAAGGTCTTACGGGTGTGGACCGGCATGAGGGTGAGTAATAAATGACATTATTTTCATTTTTGGGTGAACTAACCCTTTAATACTAATAATTTTTATTATTATTGTGTAATACAAGATGCTCCTCTTAAATATTAATGATATAAGATTAGTTTTGTTATTCATGTTGTTTTATAATCTCTTGTGGGTGGATTAGAAAGGACTGGATATCCATCCAGGTGGTTTCCCTGCCCATGGCTCGAGACACTGGGATAAACTCATCCATCATCCCTGCAACCCTAGGACAAGCAGATTGTAAAATGAATAGATGGATTAGAAAGGGAGAGTGTTTGAATAAAAATGCATGCAAATATCAAATTATGTTTACAATAATGGAATTTTAAACTATACTCTGTGTTCAGAAAAGTCTTTCCAGAAAAAGGAGGTGAAAACATTCAAAGTAGTAAAGTGAGAGAGAATATTGTGGAGTACAGACCTCACATATTCCTTCAATACAATAAAACCACCTGCCGGGGCTGTTGCTTTTAATCCGCCCCCTCTTTCAGACTTAAATTCCTCTGCAGCACATCAAGCAGAGGGCCGACTCCTGCCGTGGCACCCCTCTGCATGCCATACTTCAACATTACCCAAAGTGAACTCACATCCTAGGGTCTTCCAGCACTGTCGGCAGTCAGCCATGTCAGCACAGCTGCTCCAAAGAGGAACACACTGATTTCAGCTTAAATTCACTTTCTATATATACACTTAATGCACACTTACAAATGTCTTAATGGCACTGCATTAGACAACAAAACATCAAATGCCATTTATTTTACAACCGAATTCTGGAAAAGTTGGGACATTTTTAAAATTTGATTAAAATGTAAACTAAAAGACTTTCAAATCACATGAGCCAATATTTTAATCACAATAGAACATAGATAACATAACAAATGTTTAAACTGAGAAATTTTACACTTTTATCCACTAAATGAGCTCATTTCAAATTTGATGCCTGCTACAGGTCTCAAAAAAGTTGGCACGGGGAAAACAAATGGCTGAAAAAGCAAGAAATTTTGAAAAGATTCAGCTGAGAGAATATCTAGCAACTATTTAAGTTAATTGATATCAGGTCTGTAACATGATTAGCTATAAAAGGGATGTCTTAGAGAGGCAGAGTCTCTCAGAAGTAAAGATGGGCATTGGCTCTCTAATCTGTGAAAGAGTGCGTAAAAAGATTGTGGAAAACAATGTTTCTCAACGTCAAATTGCAAAGGCTTTGCAAATCTCATCATCTACAGTGCATAACGTCATCAAAAGATTCAGAGAAACAGGAGAAATCTCTGTGCGTAAGGGACAAGGCCGAAGACCTTTATTGGATGCCCGTGGTCTTCGGGCCCTCAGAAGACACTGCATCACTCATCGGCATGATTGTGTCTATGACATTACTAAATGGGCCCAGGAATACTTCCAGAAACCACTGTCGGTAAACACAATCCGCAGTGCCATCTGCAGATGCCAATTAAAGCTCTATCATGCAAAAAGGAAACCATATGTGAACATGGTCCAGAAGCACCGTAGTGTCCTGTGGGCCAAGGCTCATTTAAAATGGACTGTTTCAAAGTGGAAAAGTGTTCTATGGTCAGACGAGTCCAAATTTGACATTCTTGTTGGAAATCACGGACGCCGTGTCCTCCGGGCTAAAGAGGTGGGAGACCTTCCAGCGTGTTATCAGCATTCAGTTCAAAAGCCAGCATCTCTGATGGTTTGGGGGTGCATAAGTGTATACGGTATGGGCAGCTTGCATGTTTTGGAAGGCACTATGAATGCTGAAAGGTATATAAAGGTTTCCAGATTACGGCTATTTCAGGGAAAGCATTGTGTATTTCAGCAGGACAATGCAAAACCACATACTGCAGCTATTAAAACAGCATGACTTCGTCGTTGAAGAGTCCAGGTGCTGAATTGGCCTGCCTGCAGTCCAGATCTTTCACCTATAGAGAACATTTGGTGCATCATTAAACAAAAAATATGTCAAAGACGACCACGAACTCTTTAGCAGCAGGAAACCTATATCAGGCAAGAATGGGACCAAATTCCAACCCCCAAACTCCAGAAACTCATTACCTCAATGCAGGAATGCTCTGAATATTTGCGTTGTGTGAACGAAACAGGACTGGACAACTGGTTGTCTTTCATTTCATACAGTGCGAGAGAGCCACTCTGCTAAGGTGTTTTGTGTGTGGTTTCGCTTTCGGTAACTTACTGCGACAGAGGTGTGAGCTGTGTGTCATCTGAAGGTGTTAGATCCAGTCACTGTTCTCCACAGGAGCGGCTCCCGTCAGTTTTGTGTTTCTTTTACAAATTCAAACGGCGTTTCATGCGCGAGACATTGCAAAGGACGTGATGCGCATGCAGCAGTTAAAGAATCTGGCTAGTGCATGTTTACATGCTGCTGTTGGTTATTGAAGTTTTGATGGATAAACTCGCGGTTCAATTAGTCTCTTGTCATGTCAAAAGTGATAATACTTTTCAGTTTTATGGACGTCGCCATATATACGTTGGTCACCGTCGTTATGGTTACTAGTAAGAGAACACGGGCTTGACTCAAGTTGCACATTAATACAGACAGTGTTCCAGACGCTACTGTAAGTTGCTGTATGAACGAGACATTTCAAGACTCACACCTGTAAGTAAATGCGGTTGTCAATCCCAAAAACTGACAGTGTGAATGTGGCCTAAGTCTCTGGTGTCCCCAGAATGTGTCTGTGTAGTTTCAGCTCAAAATACCCCACAGATTTTAGTATAGCTTGTCAAATTTTCCCATTTGGGTGTGAACAAAAAACGCCATTTTTGTGTCCCTTTAAATGCAAATGAGCTGCTGCTCCTTTCCAGAAGAGGGCAGAGCTTTAACAGCTCGCACTTCAGTTGCTCAACAACAAAGCTGGAGAATCTCACGCAGCCATGTCTGTGTACAATTTTCACACCTTGAGAACAGGAAATCCTGCATCATTGACAACACCAGACGTTAGCATGTGCACACCATACGGCTTAACTGTTCAGACAGAGTACTGAACAGACAGCTCAAAGTTGAATTGCAATCCTTCAAATAAACTTCAAGCGTTCCTTTGTACGGCAGCCTGTGAACGAAGATGTGATGGTTTAACCAGTAGGCTATCTCATTCTCTATGCTGGTCCTGAACAAAGCACCTTTCTGCTAGTTTCAGACACAAGGGACAGTAAAAAGGCAGTAGATTTAGGCAGGTCCCCTAGTGCGGTTTTATCTCATTCAAATGTGCAAATTTTCCTGCATGAGTTTGAGTTTTCTTTATTCTATTCTTTTTTTTAGCACTCCTTTCAGATATTGAGCAGAGCTATTGCTATCTAAGAGTCTGTTATCTAAGCAAATTAGACACAGATAAGGCCTAATCATGGAATAAATTACACTATAGGTTCCGGTTTTAATACTCAGGTTTGCCTTAATCTGCCTCTGGTAAAAAAGTTGATAAAGTTCATTCAATCAGTGCTGCATTTTATGAATTTATGACGGAAATTTCGCTGACCACAAGCTTTGATCTTGCTCCCCGCTGGTGGAAATGTGGCAGTCTAGTTATATAAATGCTGGTTCAGCAGTCAGATTATGGTGAAGCAGATATATACAGCGTAAGGTTTAATTCATTTCATTTCCTCAGTCATGCAGTAAACCGATCACGAACTCTGGAATGCCAGAGGGATCAATGCATTCTCTCCTATCCCTTTTAAGTGATGCATTTTGGCTATTCATAGGCCCGAGACCCTAAATATGTGATATAAAGCGTGATTAGCAGCAGAACTTCTAATAATAGGGAGCACCTGGTCCTTTCATTCAGTCATACATGACTAATTTTCTACGCACTTCTGAGGGAGATTGTTTGAGGAACGGCCTTGGTTATCACCACATCGGTCACTCGGATGATCGGGAAAAGAGCTCACAAAGGCTACAGAGGAATAGCAGGGATTGCATTGGCACCTGACTATTTCCATCTGACATCTCTGGCACAGAGACAAGGATTACTGTCTAATTTATCTCTTTCTTCTGAGGCTTACCGCTAAATAAACAACTCGCCACTTCAAAGTGGAAGACAAACAGGGCAGAAATGGACTGTACTCTTGGACTGAATCAGCTTAGCAGAACTTCATTTAAATGACTGGAGCTCTGAAAGAAAAGGTATTTTTGATCTCGGAGGGGGAAAAAACATGGTAAACCATTGAAGGACTTCTGCACTGCCCCTCAGTGCTCATGTGAGGTAGTACACTTAAATTGGGATTAGCTTTAAAGGTGGAGTGTCATTTCTGGTGGCTAGATAGAAGGATGTTTAATTGGCCAGATATGTGTTTGAAGTCAGTGCAATATCATACATCACATTTAAATGTGCTGGGCTAGGAGTGACAGTATTCTAACAGCCAAACATCTCTTCAAACTTTTGGATGTCAAGGATGCTGAAAAATGAGTCTAAGGCCCTGTCCACACGAACACGGCTATTTTCAAAACCGCAGCTTTTTCTATGTGGCTTGGCCGTTCGTCCACACGCAAAAGCAGTATCTGGTCTCTGAAACCGAACATTTTGAAAACTCCTGCCAGGGTGAAAATTTTTAGAAATTCCAGTTATAGCGTTGCCAGTAATAACCTTTTTTTCAGGCTTATGATTGGCCAATATGGCTTTAAGGTTAGGGTTATATCGCCACCTGTTAGTTTGGCATGCTCTTGACAGGGATTCGTAGCTTGTTTTTGCATTTTCATGTGGACGCGATTTTTCTTTAAAACAAAGGAGGAAAAAATCTGTTTATAAAAATACTCATGTACGTGTGAACTAGGCCTCAGATTTGTTAATATTATTTGTTTAAAGAAGTCTTTTAAAAAATGTAGTTCATTCATGTGATGGCAAAGCTGATGGCAATGGTCTTATATATATATTCTTGTATAAAACTCATTGAAGAAAAATATTTAGTGTGATATAAAAATAACAACTGGCTTTAGTTAATTTCATTGCACAAAGAAATTTTAAGAATATTCAATTCTGTAAATGTGTTTAAAATTGTTAAACATTACTGTCTTAAGATGACATGTTAAAGGGACATTTCACCAAAAAAGATATTTTTTGTCCCACAGAAGAAAGTGATAAGGTGTAGAACAACATAAGGGTATACAGAGCCCATAAAGGGACATGGTAAAGGAAAATACATATTTAAATGCTTTTGCATTCTCAAAAGTTTTGCATTCCCTCACAAAACATTTTTGTTTCCCCGAGCAACTTTGTGCTTGCTCACAAACTCAAAAGATTTGCGAGGGAACGCAAAGTTAGGAGGTCTGTAAGAGTGAGTGAATGATGACAGTTTTTTGAGTGAACTTTGACAGTCCTAAAAATACTTTTTTGTTATTGTTTTTTGCAGACACCCAGCACCCCCTTGAGCCCAGTTTGAAAATGCTAGACATTACAGATTTGCTTGTGTAACCCCAACGGTCCTACTTGCCCCACTCCATGTGAGTCTCAAACTGGCGTCTCCAGCATGGGAGGCGGAAGCGCTAACAACGACGCTAAAGACCGCAGTCTCTAGTGTCAGTCGCTAGTGCACCTCTTGAGGCCAGGGCAGTGATGTTTACTTGCACAGGTCTTACTAGCTGGCCTCCGTTACACTTGCATGTGTGGGTAATTGAAGAATATAACTCATTATTATTTCAACCCTGAGCAAGGTACTTAATCTCAGTGTTTTGCTTGGGGACTGTCACTGTAATTACTGTAGTTTAGTGGCTTTAGGTAAACGGCAACTGCAAAGTAACAAGTAATTATCTCAAATGACTAGTATTAAGGTTATTAAGCTTTAATTTTAATAAAGCAGATGATGCCATATACATCTAAAACATAATATTGGTATATAGCAAATGCTCCTAGCACATCATGACTGGTTGCAAAAATACACAAGGATTGATTTCACATGTCTGTTAGTAGAAGTGCATTGCAAACATGAAAATATATCAAGCCACAATTATTTCATGAAGACAATCAGCATGACATTACACCAGAGATCAACGAGAGAAGGGTTATCATTGGTGATGTTTACTTTGGGCTAAGAGCTACAACCACAAAGACAGTGTGCAAGGTGAGCAAAGATTATGACACTTTAGGAGGAGTTACCAAGCACAAGCACATACAAAAGAGATGTCAGAAATGACCAATGGCACACATGAGAACAGATCAAAAAGAGTTCTCATTGACAGTAATGCAAGTGCCTTAATGAGTAAATTTTAAAGCAATAACATTCATTTAAAAAAAAACAAAAAAAAAACTGAAATACATATTTCAACCAATACAGTATAAGAGCAATTAATCCTTTTTAAAAACTTCCTATTCCTTAAAAACACTGTTTTTTAAAGTGAAAATAATAAAACAAAATAACCAGAGAAGAAAAAGGTAGCCAATCTGACCTGGTTTATATTTATACAATATGCTTTAAAATACTGATTGTCTTATCTACATGAGCTTTGAAGTATTGAAATATTGTGAGATACTCCATTGTAAATTAAAAAATATATTTTTTTTAAAGAAAATTTTTTTCTTAAAGAAAGTGAAGGTGAAGTGCACAAGTCGGACTGCAGAGTATAAAACCGGTGAAGGAAAGACACCAAATAGGAAAAAGAGAAATTGCCACATCTATGTATATGTTAGAAAGCTCGTCAAATTTGTATATCACATACCACTAAAACGGTACAGGGCTGATTAATGCTCCGATCTTAAACACATCTGTAATCTCTGCTGGCTTTTGTGCTGCATGCAATACAATATAGAAGTCACTATAATATATGATCTAATCTAGATGATACGAAATACTATGAGGACTTCACTTTAAGTAACACTTGAATACTTTTTGATATGCTTCATAAAAATAACTGATTTAACCAAGGGTAAGGTTTAAAAAAAAAAGAAAAAAAAAAAAGGTTCGAATAGCTTATAAATGACGTTCTTTGATGCAATTTTGTTTTTTTTGTTTTTTATCAAACATGTTTTTTTAAACATTGCATAAATGTAAATTATGTACAAGCATACAGAAATTATCTCTAAAATACCTCACTGCATGTAGGGAAATAACTGTAAGCTATTGAAGGTGCAAAAAAAAAGATGTTTCCTCACTGTAGCTTATTCAACAGTGGGACAATAGCGCAAGTCAAAGTGTTTAAATGCACAATAAAATAAAACAAAAAAGAGAATAGAAACAATCATATTGGAAGCCTCAGGTGAAGCACAAGTGTAATTCAGCTGGGTGAGGAAAAGAAGCAAATAAATGTGTGAAAGGAATGCTGATGATCAGCTCATCTCCTCCTCACTCATCGTCGCTTTGGCTCCCCTCTGACTGCTCCTGAAAACAAACACACAATGAAATTACAAGTAAGTGCAGACCACAGATCGCCCTACGCTAGAGCTCTGGTGACCCGCGTCCACCCACACGCCACACCTGACTGATTGCTGGTCTGCCGAGGCTCATTACTCGTGGACTGAGCTGGTTACTGAATGCGCTCCCTTATTTCTGGATAATGAGACAATCTCACACTGATTCATGGGCCTTGGTCACACGGCTCTGACATGTTCACACTGACTTGATATGAGGAGACTCTGCGATTTACTGACATTCAGACATAAACCGATCACACTAATGGAAAAAAGCGCACGTGAAGGGAGAGAAACAGACAGACTTACATTTTCCTCTTGAACTGCAGCAGATGGGATAAAGAGAGAGGAATGAAAGCGAGGTTTAAGGGCACAGTATATCCTTTTTCTCATAAATTATTCTCTCAGGGAACTGCATAACACCTCAAATACCTCTTAGATGTTAAAAGATAAGGACATGTGGCTAAGCATCTATAAATCTCTTTGTATAGTTTTTAGATGCTGTCTGTGTGGGCTACATTTTGCAGCAGCTCTTTGAGGTTAGCCGTCCCATAAGCGCCCAATTAAAGCCTGTTTTTTTGGGGGTGATAATATCCTGAAGCATATTCAATCAAATGTCAATGTATGCACTTGAGGTTTTTGATTACAAGATGTCTAATTAAGTTAAATGTCAACTGGCTAAACAGATTGTACTATGACAGGTCTAACTGATGAGAGGAATGGTGGACCTACGTTCTCCTCCTGTTCTTCCTCGCTGTCATCATCACTGACCACGGGCTTGGCCTTTCCACGACTTGGTCTCTTCTTGCCTTTGTCCTGACATCTCTCGTCCCGTTTATTAAGCTTAATTTTCACCTTCACTGACTTAGCTTGAATTAAAAAAAAAAGAAAATAATTGTAATAAGAGAATTTAAATAAAAATAGCACAACTCTACAACAGATTAGCTTATAGAAATTCACGAGTTCACACTTACATATAATCAGATATAGTATAAATATGTGTATATGGCATGCTGTCAACACATGACACACATCTATTAAAGGCCCATCTCAAATGCCACCCACATCTTTCTAACTCAGTACTTTGTAGTTAACCTGTTTGCTTTGTCAATTGGAAACTAAACATTAAAGACTTCATGAAATCCTTAGTGTTTGTGCTTGTAGTCTATCATCTCTGAGGTCATCAATATGCCAGTGTACTTAATAAAAATATCAAAATTCACTTTTAGTTGACAGTCTTTGCTCAAAAATACAAATGGCTCATCCTGCACTGCACTGATTTTTGTCCAATCAGATGCTCTCGATTGAGAACGTCAGTGCAATTGACTAGCAAGTAGAAAATCATGTTCATGCTGTGATGTAACTAAAGCCTTAAGTCATCTTTCCACTATTTTCAACATTTATGAATGGTTGCCACATTTCATCCACTAGTAGCAGTCGCATGGAACTTTCAAACCGGCCATGAATTAGTCGTTATCCTCTACGTTAAAATGAATGAATATTAAATATTTGAATATATTTGGGTCATTGACGAATAAGGTTTTTAAAAGTGTAAAAAAACTTATTGGAGATATAATTAATTTTGAAGTTTTATTAAGTGGTAACAATAAGATTGTGTTTTTTATAATCATTTTTTTACAATATGGACAACATTTATCACCAAAAAAGTCATTTGGTTTAACCAAAATTTCGGTTTTACAAAACGACACTTTTGGTTATACCGAATGACGATAATTTCAAACAATGCTAACAGGCTAGCAAAAGGACAATCAAACATTTTATATTAAGTTTTAAGTTTTTAAAATATTACAACATTTTCCATTCCATTCTTCATACCTCGCTTAATACATCTGAGATTATTTGACAGATGCCAGATCTTCTAATAGTGATAACTGAAATCTGGCTAATTTGGTCCTTCAAACGAATTTGTGGATTGGATTAAAATATCTGGATTAAATTGTCTGCGATTACTACACGTTCTCGTGTTCCCCGAAAAAGATTTATTTATTTTTAAGTGACAGCATTAATTAAAGTTTCTTAAGGGTCAAGATAAAGTTATCTGCATCTCCTGCGCTGCATCAAGCCACAGCTGTTGCGGTACAAATTAATGCATGCAAGGCATAGACTGTACATCATGTGTGTGATTATTCCTTATTAAAGGTCCTCTAAGCGATCCTGGGTGGAGTAACTTCCTGTTGACGTTCGAAGTGTTGTCAAACAAAACAGAGGCTAGCTGACCCTCCCTCCTCCTCCTCCTCCTCCTCCTCCTCCTCCTCTCCCTCCCCTCTGCGCTTCCTGAAACAATCATGAACGCTAATTTAAAATGTAAGTAGCTTGCATATTGACGCTGCTTGTCGGTTATTGGCTGGAGCATGTTTATTATGTTTAGTGGTCCAGGCTGCACCAGTTTGATTTTGTTGCCGTTTTTGGAGCTTGTGGCGACTACAGAGACCGTGTTTTTTTACAGTGTGTTCCGGGGACAGGCAGCTAGCGGATAGTGAGGAGATGTTTGCTGTATGTGACAAAAAAATTTTTGGCCTAAAAACGTGTGACATCGCTTAGAGCGCCTTTAATTATTCCCTCACAAATAAATCTATCAACGAGTAAAACTGACTGTGTCTATGATAGACTACACAACATTATAATATTATTTGCAAATGTTTTTTTAAATCATTATTATTGTCCCTGGTTCTCATTAGGGTACTCTTGTAAGAAAGTAGCAGTGGCTGGGATAGACTTTAAGCATCACCTCCACTTAAAAAGATGCCATCTAATCCTGTTTACATGAAATAAGCCTGCTCCTGAGCAGGTTTAAGCTTACGGACCTGTTGCTTGTCCAGGATGGGCGTCGAAGAATCGAACAATTCAAGATCATGCCAAATCGTCATCAATCAAATCCAGCTAACTGAGTTAGCGACGTACGAAGAGTGGACCCCTGATGTTTCGGGACATGCGTATGAGCAAGTGAAAATTGCTCATTTTATACAAATAATGTTTAAAGATTAATGTTTTAGTGCAAAAATAAAGATAATTGTCACCTCACGCTTATAGTTTTGATTAAAACACATCACATCCGATCCAATTTAACTGCAAAGGTTTAAATATTTCAAGGCACCCCATGCTAAAATTGGATGCGAAAATTATGCATGTGCATATGATGCACACACAAAGCTCGCTTACTACACCCCACTGGAAATAAATGATTTTGCAGATAGTGAAAAGGTGGCTTTATGGCTTTAAAAAGGGTTTAGGTCTTTGAAATGTGCCACCCAAACATCCTGTTTCAAAAAAGGAAGGAAAACTGCACTTACAAGATTTTGTAGAGCTTTAATTTCATTAGTATCAGTAAATTGGTCCTTTGTAAATGAAAAATCTTACACTCTTCCTCGGATTCTTCCTCATCATCATCATCCTCATCATTGCTGTCATCATCACTCTCCTCCCTAGCAATCTTTTGTCTGGCACTCTTGAATACTGACTGGAGAACAATGGAGTCCTCATAGATCTACAAAAATAAATGGTAAATTACAAGCAATAAATTAAAACAAACACACCCCTTGCTGTGATTATCTGTATTTCCTGCAACACAAACAAACAAAGTGAGGTAAAAATAATAAAAGCATAACCTGAAGCGCTCCTTTCAAATAAAAAGGGATGCTAAGAACTGTTTGAAAGATTTGATTATATTTGTGTAGATGTCTAGACCATCTCCAGATTGTGCTGATTTCAGAAGAGATGAAATATTGATTTCAAACACACAGACAAAATCTGGTAAGTAATCCAATAATCACAATACACAATCCACCATGAATACTGTGTAAAGTGATATTCAGAAATAGGTATAACTGATCTGCACAGTTCTTATAATCCTTTATATAAATAAATTAAATACATCAGAGAATTGGCAGTAATAAACTTCTTCGGACAAACAGAAAATCCTATTTTTATAGCATAGCCATTGACAAACAAACCAGTGGCTATTTTGTACAGTAAGTCTTTGTACAGTAATTACATGCTTAATAATTGCATGTATGACAAGCACTTCATAGAATTCATGGAGGGTGTTCAATCCATTTATTCACTCACCTGAGAGCCCTCTAGATTGTAAGTCTGAGCATTGTGACAAAGCAGCATGACGTCTTTCTCCAGATCGCTCACACTCCTGTACTTGTGGTTGCGCACACGCTCCTGCAAAAACAAGAACACCAAACATCCTTCACCTATAGGGTGCAACTTTAACAACTGAGGAAATTGCCAATTAGAGTTGCAACAGAAAATAAGAGCCACCGAACATTATAAGAACGAAAACATCAGTTTATTTCGTCTTACAACAAAAACCAATTCTCTATGGCAGAGTAATCCTGTTATCATCCAGCCGGAGTAATGAGTGTGCCAGTCCTGATCGCACGATAATATGTCACAGCAGAACATATAACGTGTGATGTTCAGATGCGTGTAGGCTTTAGGGCCACACTGAAATAAAAGACGTACTGTAACTCACGTACCTTGATCTTCTTGAAGTCCACTGGCTTCCTTATCAGTTCATAGTATTCAGGTAGCTCTTTCCTGGAGGGCAACTGCACAAAGACCTCGCTGAGCTGACGGCCTGATCTGTGATCAGAAACAGAGATTGAGGGTTATCCTGACTTCCTCTGACTCCACAGTGAGATATACACTATGCGATCAGCCTGGGCGGATTTCCAACTTGGTGGAATAATGCCCAACTGGTTTTCATTATCATGATATTGGTGCTTTACTGACTATTATCCCTCAAGCCCACCCCAGGCCAACAGGACACAGCACAAGTCTAAATCCAGGACAACAGGAAATGGTATAAAGGTCTCCAGGAGTAATATTTTTTGAGACATACTGTCGAGTTTTTTTAAAATCCTGTCTTCAGCTCATATCTGTCTATTACAGTTGCTCTAAATATTTATGACAGCGCAGATGATTCATTACGCATTAAGTGATTAAATCAGGACTCAAATTGGTGCAATTATGGTGTGTCAACCTTCATACAGACCACAATTTATAGTTTTTTGCTGCATGTTCAGTGTTAGTCTCGGAGCTCAGACTGCAGCACAATCCAAACAGCTGAAGGATGAATTCTGCTCATTATGAACTCAGCATTTAGCTTAGTTTAACATTTCTAAATTCGTGGCTCAACATGTCAACAATTTCAAAACGGCTCAAAATGCCAGCTATGTCATTATTATGATATATGCAGCAAATTAAAAAAAATATATATTTGGAGAAATTCTACAGAATGTGCTTATAGGACTAGTTAAAAATAAGGTATGCAATAATTTTTTTTATTAAAATATTTTATCCTATCCTAGCTTAAAGGGTTAGTTCACCCAAAAAATTCTGTCATTTATTACTTACCCTCATGCCGTTCCACATCCGTAAGACCTTCGTTAATCTTCGGAACACAAATTAAGATATTTTTGTTGAAATCCTAAAAACATAATAAAAACATATTTAAATCAGTTCATGTGAGTACAGTGGTTCAATATTAATATTATTAAGCGACGAGAATATTTTTGGTGCGCCAAAAAAACTAAATAACGACTTATTTAGTGATGGCCGATTTCAAAACACTGCTTCAGGAAGCTTCGGAGCACAATGAATCAGCGTATCGAATCATGATTCAGATCGAGTGTCAAACCGCCAAACTGCTGAAATCACGTGACTTTGACGCTTCGAACAGCTGATTCGACACGCGGATTCATTATGCTCTGATGCTTCCTGAAACAGTGTTTTGAAATCGGCCATCACTAAATAAGTCGTTATTTAGTTTTTTTGGCGCACCAAAAATATTCTTGTCGTTTTATAATATTAATATTGAACCACTGTACTCACATGAACTGATTTAGATGTCTTTTTAGTATCTTTATGGATCTTGCGAGAGGAAATGTCATTGCTCCCTATGCAGGCCTCACGGAGCCATCGGATTTCAACAAAAATATCTTAATTTGTGTTCCGAAGAAGAACAAAGGTCTTACGGGTGTAGAACGGCATGAGGGTAAGTAATAAATGACAGAATTTTCATTTTTGGGTGAACTAACCCTTTAATAATGCAAAGAAAACTACAAGCAAGTGGAAAAAATTATTTTAAAAGCAACATCATAACATTATAATGTACAGTCTGAAAATCATTTTGAGATCTGCTAAAGATTACTCAACAGTGTTATTAAATTATTAGTGTTTTTAAAGATTAATTTAAGTGGACATTACATGACAGAAAGGTAATCTAAATGTCAGGAAATTATCATACACAATTAAATTGACCAACACAGATAAATGAAAAAAAAAAATCATTAATACTTACCTATATTAGTAATGGTTCTGTACTCAACTAATGGCTTACGCATTTCTGTTTGGCCAACCAATGGCCTAAACCCTCTGTTCAAGAAACCTGTTTGAAACCAGTCATTTTGACAAGGAAATTTTCAAGACATTTCAACTTCAAAATCCCAGCTGAAAGCATTTTGTGCACTGTTTTTTGGGAGTGTCATGAAAGCGTGGCACTGAGACTGGGATTCTTGTCATTTAAGAACAAAAGCAGCTGTGTTCTCTTTTTTTCTTCACATTACGTGACTCATCAAGTTCCACAGTCATATATTTGAAATAATTGCCAAGGACGTCTGTTTCTAAGATGCTTAAGTACTACCAAAGTGACATTTCTAGATGTCTTGGTTTAAATATGGGCTAGATTAGAGTGATTTGTCTGTCATGTAAAATGACTGCCATATGTCCAGACAGCTAAATTATTATTCTACAACTGATATATGCTGTTAACTAGGAGGTTGCCATGGGGACCACCAAGAGAGAAACATGATCAGTGCTACCCTTCAATCTGTGGAATTGCAGCTTAATTGGGTGACACATCAAGCCCAAGTCCTCTGCTCAACTGAAATCAAACCATCACTCTGAAGCTGGTTTGAAATTCTCAAAGGGGAATCAATACCATTACCCAACATCCACTGCATAATGAGTGCGACATTCTGATTACAAATAAGAACAATGATTAATCAACAAAATGTAATCAAATTAAGCTTGTTAATTGCCAATTAATCAGTTTCACTGCAAATGTGTTGGGCTAATCATCTGAGCAGAGAAGAAGTACTAGCAAGAGCTGCAACTCGTGTAACATCCCTGACACAGGTGAGTGCCCATGCATGCCAGAAATGATGCATGCACCCTTAGCTTGTAAAAATGAAGTGGACTCAACATATTCAGGCGAGGGAGCATTCCATGTTCCAAACAATGTTTACGGGCACTGGAAACACCATGTGTTAAAGTACAACATGACAACAAGCACATCTGGTCATCCTTCAGTCTCGCTGGCAGAGTCTGATGCATGATGACTTTGCTAACTGGGAGAACCTGACATAATCATGACCAGATTAATGTTACGTACTGTTCGCTGTTTTACACACTGCTTATTATAATTTGACTGAAATTAAGTATATATTTTATGATCCCCTTAAAAATCATATGAAAAGTGCACATTAAGGGCACATTAAATTGATCAAACATTCAGTAATAATAAGAAATGTTTCTAGAGTACCAAATCAGCATATTAGAATGATTTCTGAAAGATCATGTGACATTGAACACTGGAGTAATGATGCTGAAAATTCAGCCTTTCCATCACAGGAATATACAGAAATTGAATAAAGTTATCAAACACTTCACAGTCTTCACTGCATAAATTATAAATTAAATACAGATTAATCCTTATTAAAGCTACAAAAGTTATTCAGTCAAGAGCAATGAGTGATTTTTTTTTTATCTGACACGCATCCCATTTTCTCACATCTCTCTACGGTCATTTAAGACTTTATTTAACTAATTACGAGGATACTCGACAAAACAGGCATTTTGGTATAATTTATTTTGTGTTTTTGTCCGTTCAAGCGTGACAGAAAATTCAATGTGGTACAGGCACGCTGTCTGAAACGGCTTTCTGTTCTATGTCAAACATACAGGAGATTCACAGACAGCGCTTCGAGTTAGTGTCCAAGGTTTATCAAGGTTTACAAGGCTCATTATTCGATTATCGTTTGCACCTGATGATCATTTAGTTCATTGGTTTGCTCAGTGTATTTAAGCCGTTTCCTTCTGTTCGTTGTAAGTTTTTGTCGTGTTTACATTGGTTGTTCTGTTCATGTTCTTAGTTCTTGAGTTCATTGTAAATAAACCTGTTAACTGCTTGAATGGTTTAAATGTATTTGCATGAATAAGAGCGTGATCATATAATGTAACGCTAGCCAAAAGATGACGAGAAACAAAAAAATGGATACTGCGTTAAATATTTTTAACAATCGCAAAATGCTGTTTACACTTTCAGGTTCTATGTCAGAACGGCAGCGCTGAAAGTAAAGTGTACGAGAATGACACCGAAGAGAAGATATAGTTGAAAAAAGTCATTATTTTTGTTTTGTGCACAAAAAGTATTCTTGTCGCTCCAGAACATTAAGGTTGAACCACTGCAGTCACGTCATTTTTTTTTCTTTTTTCTAACAATGTCTTTAGTACCTTTCTGGACCTTGAAAGTGGTGGAGGGGTCATATACCTCTTGGATTTAATCAAAAATATCTTAATTTGTGTTCCGAAGATGTACGAAGGTCTTATGGGTGTGGAATGACATGAGGGTGAGTAATTAATGACAGAATTTTAATTTTTGGGTTACTTAACCCTTTAACATTAACAATTAATCGACTGTTAATTTGAAATGACAATCAGTTATGGACATTCTTTAAAATGTTAATACCTTAATTTTCAATAATTAACAGTTACGCTCAAATAAATAACCTGAAAGGACACCATGTAGGATTTTTTTTGCCTGCTGCCATTAGTTTTTACAAAGCCTCTCCTTCTTCGTGACAGCCCTAAACCTTAAATTATTTCTGGTTGTCACCCCAGTCAAGAGTCATTCCACATGTATAGTCCTGGACACAGTAACAATGCCTGTCAACACACCATTTGTCTATCTCTAGACTGCAAATTCCTGGAAAAGCTGAGATGTTGAGAACAGCATGTTCAGTACAAAACCATTGAGAGTTAAAAAAAAAAAAAAATGACATTCCATATAGTCCAGGTCACCTTTAATACAAATTAACATACAATCAAACTGTGATTAAGGCCAATTCAAAGAGTCACCTCCAACAATACAGTGAGGAGAAATGGGTTGGAAAAATTAGCCATTCTTGGAAGTTTAACAGCACTTACGCGTCTCTGTAATTGATGACCGTGTCGACAATCGTATTCATCTGTTTCGTGAGTTTGGGTGGGTTTGGGGAGAGCTTCTCTGCTGGAGGGCGCCCTCTCCTTTTCTTTGCCTTGTCTCCGTCCTCACGCCTCATTTCTTTGTCCACATGTCTCCTACGCTTGCGCCTCTTCAGCCGTATTTCCTCCTCGATTTCCTCCAGGTTGCCATCCTCTATAGCCTGCAAAAGTTCAACAGTTAAGATCACATCAAGTAGTTAACGAGGTGAGAAATTATGATATGAAAAGTAAACAAGATACAATTGTTGATTGCTAGATTATATTCACTGTCTACTTGCAATTTGCACTTCCAAAGGAAATTTGGCCAGGTATGTTCAGCATTTGGGACTGAAGCCTTTCATCTAAATCTTTTACATCACATGCTGAATCATATACATGCCAAACAGAAAAATACCATCGGTGTGATTCTGCAAATGCAAATTTCACTGATTAAGCTATTATGCATGACAGTGCATATTTGCTTTGAGGTCTTCTTCCCAACTCCCCATAGGCAGCCATGAAAGCCATGTTCATTACCATATACAACATCTAGAAGTGAAAGAAACTACTCACTACAGAGAACTTGACTATGGGCTCTGATTATGGAGCCATGTGGACTTTCATCAGTCTCACAATCTGACATGATTGAGCTCAGCACTTGGGCAGAGCTGCTCTTAATTAAGTCCATCTGTCTGGAATCTTCTCTCCATCCTTCCCTTCCTTTTGTTACACAGATGGATACAGAGGGATTCTCTCATCTTTCAGTCTCCTCTGAACACACATTTGGCATGAATATTTACAGAAAAATTAGTCATTTGCCTTCGGTGAACGTACTGTATGGTCCACTGCATTAGTGCAGTTGCGTTTCGCCCAAGGCCTGCAACTGTTGTATAGCAGCATACAAGTGATCCTACTGGGTTAGGTCTACACAGAAGTACTTCAAATCAAAAAATATGCCCAAAAACATTTGTAATTCCACCACCAAAGTGAGATCTTGGTGAAGCAAAGAAATCCACCAACTTTCAGAGATGAATCCACACTCTTTGAAAAGCCAGAAACATATTGGTCTTTGTTTTTTGCTCTTCTGTAACATTTGTGTGAAACTCAAAGGTCGGTTAACATAATACAGAAGGCTTGATCCGCAAAGTAATTCAACACACCTGTTATGCAGCTGAGCCAGAGCCCTCATTTGAGAATAATGCAAATGCACAGAGCCAGAAGTGAACAATGAGCAAATAAACAGACCTAAAAGAGTGTCCGCTTTTAAAACCAAACTCACGTATGAAAACAACTGACTTTCAAGGGTGCAATTATGATTTTGACTCTCAACCAAGATGTTATGAAAGAGGATCCAGGCCTATATCTACCTAACAGAGCTTGTTTTGGATGACTTCCCATATGAAATCAATGACTAAAAGAATTTGTACTCAGCATAGCAAGCAAATTGTATGTAAATGTCTTGTTTTAAAGAGACATAAGACTATGCCTTCATTTACTTACAAATAGCTATATTAAGTTTACTTCACATTTGAAATGTGATCCAATGTACTCTGCCATTCAAAAGTTTGGGGTCTGTAAGATTATTATTTATTTTATTTTTTTTAAAGAAACTGATACTTTTGTTCAGCAAGGATGCATTAAACTAATCAAAAGTGATATATATATATTTTTTTTTAAATAAATGTTGTTCTTTGAACTTTCTATTCATGAAAGAATCATGAAAATAAATCATGGTTTCAAAAAATATTACAAACTGTTTTCAGCACTGATAAGAAATTCTTGATAATCAAATCAGCATATTAGAATGATTTCTCAAAAAGATATTTAAGCTACTTTTTTAAGATTGCATAACTGTTCCATCCGATTGCATTACCCCCTTGTTCCATTCCCTAGTAGTTCCATTAAGATTTATACAAATATCTTTTATTAAGCTCAATTTTTTTTTTACTTATTTAAAATTGTTAATTCATAATATGAATAATATGTAAGGATTATTCAATTCAATTTGATGGAATTTGTCTATCCAATTTAAATTCGTAAATCTTAATGGTGCAACACTCAATTTTCAGCAGTTGTTACTCCAGTATTCAGCTTCGCCATCACAGGAATAAATGACATTTTAAAATATATTAAAATAGCAAAGTCATTTTAAATTGTGATATTATTTTACAATATTACTGATTTTACTGCATTTTTTATTTATTAATTTACTATTGCATTTTAAATGACTGCACTTTAATAACATTAAAGTGCCCCTATTATGCTTTTTCAGATATTACCTTTCATGTAGTGTATAATATAGCTGTTTGTGAATGTAAAAGGTCAGCAAAGATTAAAAAAAGTGCACAATAAATAAAATGATTGTCTCTCTCAAAAAAAAGTAGTTTATATTTATAACGTATGCACTGTTATTGATACAGTTAATGATGCAGTTCCCACATGTGCATAGCAATAAATCGGAAATATACACATCGGTTTGTTGATATTGATAGGTTTGTGGATATACACTACACTTGTTAATGCTGATAGTGAAGAATTACAGTTGCAACATCTCATAATGTACGACAAACTAAGTAGCGAATCACTGAGAAACCTCCTGCTCAAGTCGTCCTTGGGATGGGAGGTTCGGGTTGAATAAACAGCTCTTCCATTTTTTCATCATCGGACTCACGCTCAAATTGATATAGTAAGTGAAGTGAAGTGAAGTGACATGTGGCCAAGTATGGTGACCCATACTCGGAATTTGTGCTCTGCATTTAACCCATCCAAGTGCACACACACAGCAGTGAACACACACACCGTGAACACACACCCGGAGCAGTGGGCAGCCATTGCTGCGGCGCCCGGGGAGCAGTTGGGGGTACGGTGCCTTGCTCAAGGGTCTCACCTCAGTCATGGTATTGAGGGTGGGGACATTCACTCCCCTCACCGACAATCCCTGCCGGACCTGAGATTCAAACCCATGACCTTTGGGTTACAAGTCCGACTCTCTATCCATTAGGCCACGACTGCCCCACATTCTGTAACATTGTTACTGTCCTTTACAGTGTGTACAATCGCTAAGGATTTAGGAAGCCTCCGGAGCTGAAGTTCAGTTATGGTAATGGGTGTTTCATTTCCGACACACGCTTTAAGTGGTAGACCCGTCACAACAGACAGAGTAGGCTCTCGGAAAGGAGGGGTTTAGAGAGACTGAATCTACGGAAATTTTGAATGAGATTCTTTGAAAAATGTGGTGATGTGCAATGTGAGAAAATAAAAGTGTTTTTTGACATTCGATGCATGTAAACCTGTTGTAGGAGACCTCAAAAGAAAATTAGGAACCTTTAAAATAGCACAATTGGGGCACTTTAAAAAATCTTACCAACCCCACACTTTCAATCGGTAGTGCACATTTATGCATTCAGTTTTATGTAGTCAAAGAGAAAAATATTATGCTTTTCGGCACCACATCAATTTTGTGCATTATGGATCAGGTCAGAGTAGGGGGTACACATCATCCTTTTTAATGCTGTGTCCAGAGCATTCAAATGATGCATCCCAAGGCTGAGATCATAGGTTCAAATAACAGCTATCTGCAGGGACATCTCTGGCTGTGTTTTAGTAATGCTGAGCCAATAATGGGTAACCTCTCCTCCATCACCTCCACCGTTGTCATAGTGAGGTTGCACCTGTGGGTACCAAACTAATCTGAGGGAAAGAGCTCAGCAGCACCTGTGAAAGGAATTGTGCTCTTGATGTCATGTGATACTGGGGGAGCAGCCTCAATGTCTTCAATGTCATGGACTGTGTAGATATGATCTATAGCAGTGGTTCCCATACTGGGGTAAGCGTATCCCTGGGTGTACGTGAGGTGACAGAGGGCGTACACAAACAAAATGCTTAGTTTTGCCATTCATTTAATTCTGCCCCACCTTAATATAACATTAAAACCGAGCATGTATTTCTAAAAGGCAAAATGCTGCCTCTAATGTAAAAAAAGTAAAAATGGCAGTGCAGTGAAAGGTCACATTCATGACATCCAATCAAATTAAATCATGCATTGACTGCATTCACACAAGAAGTGTGCATATAATAGGATGCATGCACTGAGCAAGAATGCAATTTTTTTTTCTCCCATATATCGACAAAATTGCAAATGTGACATTTATTTATTCAACAGTTCAACAAACAAAAAAGTACTATTAAAGGGTTAGTTCACCCAAAAATGAAATTTCTGTCATTAATTACTCACCCTCATGTCATTCCATACCCATAAGACCTTCATTCATCTTCAGAACACAAATTAAGATATTT
Organism: Anabarilius grahami; assembly: GCA_003731715.1. NCBI lineage: Eukaryota > Metazoa > Chordata > Actinopteri > Cypriniformes > Xenocyprididae > Anabarilius > Anabarilius grahami. The sequence goes on from RJVU01018862.1 coordinate 3,625,638, forward strand.
TTGATTAAATTTAAGAGCTCTCTGACTCCTCCATAGACAGCAATTTAACCACCACTTTCAAGGTCCAGAAAGGTACTAAAGGCATTGTTAAAATTGTCCATGTGACTGCAGTGGTTCAACCTTAATTTTATGAAGCGACGAGAATACTTTTTGTGTGCAAAAACAAAACAAAAATAACGACTTTATTCAACAATATCTTCTATTCTGTGTTATTCTCCTACGCTGTTTACATTCAGCGCTTCCAGGTTCTACGTCCGAATGCTGGCTCAGTTTTGGCCGATGCTGTTCACGTAAACAGCACGATGCAGAACACGGAAGCGCTGAACGTAAACAGTGTAGGAGAATGACAGAAAAGTATTCTCGTCTCTTCATAAAATTAAGGTTGAACTACTGCAGTCACATGGACACTTTAGTACCTTTCTGGACCTTAAAAGTAGTGGTTAAATTGCTGTCTATGGAGGAATTAGACAGCTCTCGGATTTCATCAAAAAATATCTTAATTTGGGTTTCGAAGATGAACAACGGTCTTACGGTTTGGAACATCATGAGGGTGAGTAATTAATGACAGAATTTTAATTTTTTGGAGAACAAACCCTTTAAGTGACAAATCAAATTAACAACCATGACAACAAACTAACTAAGGGAAATGGTGCAAACTGAAATGTCCAAATGGTGTGTGAGTGTATGCCCCCTTCCAGGAGGTGCGACCTCGTGCCGGCAGATGGATGATGGAGGAGGCTCTGGAGGAGAATGGGAATCTGGGAGAGGGCCAAACAACAAAGTCTAGGGTGGTGCAGATGGTGGGGATAGCCAGGGAACGGCCTTGAGCAGAGGCAGGTGGATGATGATCCCGACCACAGCAAAGACTGCCCCCCATGGCGGCATCGCAGGCGGGAGAAGCCATAGTGTTATGAGTCTCGACGCCACCATGGGGACAACTGGAGGTGACGGAGGTGATGGAGGTGGAGCCCACCACACAGAAAGAGAGCCGAGGAGTTGGAGAGGCACCGAACACCTAGGTGGCAGGGACGGACCCGCAGCAATGACTTCCGGAGATGGAAACGGGGATCCAAAGGGCAGAGGTGGAGCTGGAGTTAACGAGGGCAGAGGCGGCGCCTGAGGGAGGGTACAGCCTGAGGAAGGGCGGAGCTAGCCAAAGCCAAAGGGGTTGAGGGTCAGAGAGCAGCGAACGGCTCAAAGTCTGCAGCAAAGGTGTGGCGATGTCCACTCCAGGAGGAGCCAACGGTCTGAGGGAGCACGCGCAGGAACCAGGGTGACGGGACGAGATGGAGCGGAACATTCAGAGGCTGGAGGTAGAGCCACAGGCTCTTCACGCTCAGGAGAAGGTGGCTCCCAGCAGGCCCAAGGTGTAACCCCACCACTGAGAGGAGGAACTGAAAGACTGATGGGGACGGTGATGACTGGGTTGCAGGAGTGGCTGAGGACTGAGGAGGAAAATATAGAGAACAACACAGAAACCAATGAAAAACAATAAATTCCTAATGGCAGTCTGGAAAGGTGGTGGGAGAGGGAGGCTGGGCAGGGCCAGCGGATCAGATGAAGTTGATACACTTTCAGGCAGAATCAAGGGATGTAGGGTATTCACTTCTCCAAACACAAAACCACTGTCAAATAAATG
>RJVU01018862.1:3645811-3658251 GCA_003731715.1 Anabarilius grahami
AAAAAAAGATGTCATCATTTACTCTCATTTGTCTCATTTTGTTCTAAACGCATTAGACTTTTGTCTTACATTGGTTCTCAAGTAAGCACAGTTATTTGATGTGCTCTATGTATGTATGTAGATCAGTGTTTATATATATGAATAAATGCCTAAATTCATGCTCTCTTTATGAACTATTTAAAGAGTCAAAACATTTTAGGTGTTTTGAAGATGAACAGAAGTCTTATGACATAAGAATGACATAAGGGAGACTCGTGAATAATCATTTTTGGGTGAATTAATCCTTTAACCTACTGTATTACCACATCTGCCAATAGCAGTTGAATTGAAAAAAATTTACCAGCCATTTATTCCCTGCCATGTTACTCAATTTTACACTATTTTTATAAAAATATTTATTTGTCCATTATGATACCATTTAGCTGATTTTCTTTTCTTTTTTTAAATATTAGGTTCAAACAGTGCAGATCATTAGGTAATCATATACAAGCTCAGTAAAACTGCACCTTTCACAAAACTTTTGTTTGTGTAGAATAAATAAACTAAAACTGGATACATAACACTTTAAAAGGTAATAGAAATATGCTATATGCTATATATACAGTCTGTGGCCACTTCATTAGTTACCTATTGGTCAGCATGGCACTATCAATGCATTTTCAATGGTTCAATTCCCAGGAAACACATGTACTGACAAAATGTACAGAATTGAATGTAACACTTAATATTCAGGGTCAGCCGAATCCATAAATGTAAATGGGTAGAACGGAATTCTTCACAACAAGGATTCAACAAGGAGCTGGAAACAATCTATAGAGAATCTGCTCCATGTTGACATGATCTGTCATTCCACCAAAGGGGGAATTTTTAATTAAACCAGCTTGAAAAGACACATGCCTTGTGTCTTTACAAATGGCTCTATAGAAAACACATTTAAAAAAAACAAATATAGCAGAAAACGCATGTAGAGAATCTGATTATATGCTCTAATGACTATCAACAATATGCAAGTAGGCTGTGCCATTCAAACAATGCTTAGTTTGTAATAAGATTTCCTTATACCATCAGCCTGGATTTCGAAACCCGATGTGCTCTTCTATTGCTATAGACCATCCAGTTCAAGGTTGAACGTGCTGTGCATTCAGACAATCTCTCCTGCGCAGTACTGTTGTAATGTGTGTTTTTTTCAGTTACTTCATTTTCCTGTCAGTCTAAACCATTCTTTCCATTCTCCTCCGAACTCTCTCATTGACAAGGACTTTTCACCTACAGAATCGCCAATCGCTGGGTCCTTTTTAGATTTCACATCACTCTCTGGAAACTCTAGAAATTGTTGTGTGTAAAAATCCCAGGAGATCAGCAGTTCCCGAGACACTGTGACCCCATCTGGCACCCACAATCACTTCACAGTCTAAATGACATTTGTTGGCCATTCTGATGTTTGGACCTCTTCATGAGGTGCTTACATGATTGACTGATTAGACGTTTGCCTTAGGGAGCAGTTTAAATGTGTAGCTAATGAAGTATCCACTGAGTGTATATAGACAAAAATTGCAGTTAATTGAAATTTGTGATTAACGGCATTAGCTACAAAAAAAAAAATCTTAAGATTAATTGCTATTAATTATTTTAATCTTTTCACTTGATTATTCACTTCTAACTTTCCATTATTCCCAAATATAGCATGTGCAGTGAGGTTTAAATTAAATCTAATTTAAACCTGGACATAAATTAATTAAATTAAAACAAATAAACTTTATTTAAAACAAACAAACAAAACATACGTACAATTCAGCACTGTTGTTTTTGTTTTGATCAAATTTGAGACATTGAATATGTAACTCTTGAAAATTTGAACTCCTGAACTATCTTTGTAAAGACTCTTAGAAGTTCATTATTCCCTTGAATCTTAAGATTCAAAATATTGAAAAAATTATGCTGGATCACATGATCATCAGGTTTTACACAAACTTAACTTGTGGAGTTTATGCAGCTCAGCTGCAGCTGTCATTAAAGTAAAAATACTGAAAGATTGATAGTTGAACTGATAATAATTTGCAATGAATAAAGTGTATAAAATCAGAAAATTGCAAATATAATAATATTATAAATATAATTTATTTCTGTGATGCAAAGCGGAATTTTCATTAGCCATTACTCCAGTCTTCAGTGTCACATGATTCATAAGAAATCATTCTAATATGCTGATTCATTATGAATGTTGGAAACAGTTGTGCTGCTTAATATTTTTTATAACCTGCGATACATTTTTCAGGATTCTTTGATGAATAAAAAGTAAAAAAAAAGAAAAGAACATCAGTTATTTAAAATAGAAATCTTTTGTAACAATATACACTACCGTTTATCTTTATTTTTTGAAAGAAATTAATACTTTTATTCAGCAAGGATGTGTTAAATTGATAAAAAGTAATAGTAAAGACTTCTATTTTGAATAAATGCTGTTCTTTTTAACCTTTTATTCATAAATGAATCCTGAAAAAAAAGTTTCACAATTTCCAAAAAAAATTAAGCAGCACAACTGTTTCGAGTATCAAATCAGCATAGTAGAATGATTTCTGAAGGATCATGTGACACTGAACACTGGAGTTATGGCTGATGAAAATTCAGCTATGCATCACAAAAATTATATTTTAAAGTATATTAAAATAGAAAACCATTATTTTAAATTGTAATAATATTTCACAATATTAAATTTTTTCTGTATTTTTGATCAAGTAAATGCAGGCTTTATGAGCATAAGAGACTTCTTTCAAAAACATTATATATCCAGCTGAGGCAGATGCTTACAGAAAAAGTAAGAAAAAATAAGAAAAAGAAGAAGAAGAACACATCTATCACAGAAAAACACAGTTATCAACACCCAAATCTTGCTGTCCTACTTGTCTTGCACTCCAGCTCAACAACAAGTGGGAAAAGGCAACATACTCTATGATGTGCTTGGCTGCTGTTTCGGATACTTCATCACTGTTGGGATCGATGACTTTCTTTTCTTCGGATTCGGCTCTGGAGACCACCTCTTCATCATCCTAAAAAGAAGTATTAGCGGATTATTCTCATTTAATGCACTGTGATTGCTTGAGTTACACAATAGAGTGGCATATTCAGAAAAGAAAGGGGCAACTAAGGCGAATACTGAAAAGGCTTATGGGAGATGCTTTATGGATGTAGAGAAAAGGATAATAATGTGTGTGTGTTTGTGTACTTATGTATGACTCACTCTACACCAAGGAGCTGTCAATGCTTAATGAGCAGAAATAAAAGGACACTCACCTCCTCTTCAAATTCCGAGCCACTCTCTTCACTGTCTGACCGTGGAGCAACTTCATAGCTGTTTTAAAGGGCATAATGCACTAGTAAACACTTGAAGCCTTAAAAGGGTTTATTGACAACAAAAGCTTAAAAAGGTGCTTGTTATCAAAGTCCCCCAGCTTTTTTTATTAAACATTGATTAAACAAGGTCAAATTATTTGAATTATTTTCAGTTATTAGAAATTGAAACATAACACAAATTAATAATTCACAATAAGATCTATAACATGCATTTTGAAAACAGATGAAAACTGAGAATTTTCATTTCCTGCCGACTTTAATATTAATTAATACAAACAAAATTAAAGAGACCATATGATGCTATTTTAAAATATCAAATTGTGTTTATTTGGTGTACTTAGAATAGGTTACCTGCTTTAAATGTTAAAAAAAACATTATTTTTTCACATACTGCACATTATTGCAGCTCCACTATTTCCAGTCTGTTTTTCGTCAGTTTTACAGCATCAGTTCGAGCACGAGATTCTGAAAATGCGGACGATCAAGCAGAACGATCAAAAACAACATTGGAACGTCACAAATTGGCAAGCTTCGCCTTCATTTTTACCGTATTCCCTTGGGCGGGCATTATGCTAATATCTCAAATTGTGACAGACGTATGTGGAAGTAATATTTGGACTTCACTTTGATCATTGTGTTTTAGGCAGGTCTGGAGCAGTGTTCTCTGTTAGAATAAATCCCTTCTGTGGGAGACTATGAGCTTTTTAACTTTGCAGATCTTATACATGCACAAACAGATACATTACACACTAAAGTAAAGGGAAAACATTAAAAAGCATCATATGGATTCTTTAAAGTAAGTTTTGCTTCTGTGTCACCCTCTCTGTTTGAAACTGCAGTTATTTGCAGCATTATCATCTTTACATGGGTTGTGCATCGGCACGGCCCCTCAGCGCAGATGAATCTAATGTTTGCTGTCAGTCATCACATCGGTGTGGATCTGTACTTCGGAACCACAGATTCTATGTCTTGGAAGTATGACCAAAATAAGAATTTTCACCAGAAAATGTCATCTGAACCAGTAACATGTCTGCCACTTTTGTTCTGACCAACTGAGAAAAAAAGCATTACAATAAATCGCTCTGCAAATGGTGATTAAAACTAACGATCGCTTAGCTCGGATCACGTCAAATGTATTTCCTGAAGAAACCCATCAGTACCGCTCTTATTAGAAAACATTATTACAAGCTTAACGTTGTGAATCGGGCTAAGGTAAGGAGATAGTTTTGGTTATGTACTTGCTCAAAAATTTATTTTGGATCATTTTTTACCAAAAAAAGTTACGGACTGCAGCTTTAATATTATTGTAGTATTATTATTGTGTATTATTGGGTTCTTAGCAGAAGCTTTAGGATGATATACAGGGACTATAATTTCTACTCAAATTATACTTAATGTGTATGTATTCATTTATTTGGCGAGTAGTCGAGTAGCATATTTTCTCTTTTTTCAGTGACCAAAATTTCAGTGCTTCCCTTTCATTTCCATCACCACTCACAACTGTAAACACATGGCTCACTGCAGCTTCACAGCTCAATCCAAGTAACTGGTCATACTTTTATGGAAATGTTTTCAATTACCAGACACACAGAAGATGCAATGTTGAGGACAGCTTACCCAGGGTTCATCTCGAGCCAAGCCTCTAACTGACTGGACTTGGGGGCATCTGTCCCCTGTAGCACTTTCCCCGTCTCTGTCTGAATGACTTTGACTGGCAGCTCACTCATCTGGCTGTTCTCATCTATGGGCTGCATGAAAAAGAAAACATGAAAAGCAGTTTTTTTTTGACAGGCCATGTTAGATTAGGTTTGACAGAGTGAGTTTACCAAAAGGAGCACACATCAGTCGGTTATTCACATCTACTCTGCTTTCATTTTCATAGCAATTTACTTACCTCTCCATCAGGTCCGATGGCTCCCATTCCTTCGGCATCACCAGCTTCCTTCTGAAGGTTAAACATGACAGAAATAAACAAGCATGGAGTGTTTAATGATCATAAGAATTTCCTAAGCTCACTGATCAAAGTCAAAAAATCCACAGTGGGATAAACTGCAAGGAATTGAACCAAATGAAACTATATATTTTACTACATCAAAATTGGGCATAAGTGATTTTATGGTTTCTTTTTTATAGTCATGTTGCCTAACACCTTTTTCTTCTTTCTCTTCCTCTTCTTCTCCTTGGCAGCCTGAGCAGCCTTGTGCTCATAGACAAGCTCAGTCAGGTTGGCCACGTATTCATCTGTTTGTTGAAGAAGATAGGCCAGACGCTTGTCCTTCTTCTGGTCAATTAGCTTCCTGTAACCTTCTTCATCTTCAGCCTAGGGGAAACAGACAGAGAGCCTATTAGAACCTTTAGGGGAAAATGTATATACTTTTTATTAAAATGTATGTTTTTTAAAAAACATTTTAAAACATAGTGCTGGTTCTCAGTTTGAGACAGGTGAGAAAGCCATCTGAGCCAATTCAGTGTAGTAAAGAGTTCAGTCTATGATTTAGTCTAATGACTCTCTGTTTGATTCAGAGTGAATCACCAATCAGTTCATTAAGTCACTAAAATAATTCATTAAAAAGAATGCATTAATTATCAACAGAAGGAAAAGCACTAGTTGAGCAATTTGTTCAAGAACTGTACAGTACATTGAGGTGTATGCCCATTTGTACATGAAGTCAGCGAAGACAATGAAAGAGGTTTTATAATGATGCTCAGAATGTGCATCATACCATCAGTCTCCTCATCCTTTCTTTCTCAATTCTTTCAGTCTCCTTCTTCTGCTCTCTTTCTGTGTTGGTGTGCCAGGTGGCGATGGCCTTGGACAGCTTTTGGATTTTTCCAGAGATGGACCTATGATATTCCTTGAAATCTTTTGCATGCTGCAGAATGCTGTTGAGATACTCCTACAAGAAAAAAACAAACAAACAAAAAAAACACACAACATGAATCAAAGAGCAAAGTCACTTTAAAATTTCTCATCCATCTGTGAAACAGGTCATATAATGCTTTTTGTCTTATAAGTTTTCTTCCTGATGTTTTTTTATATTAATGTTTTTAAAGAAAAAATACAGTAAATCAGTAATACTGTGACATATTATTATAATTTAAAATAACTGATGTCTAGTTAATATATTTAAAAATGCAATTTATTCCTTTGATGGCAAAGCTGAATTTTCACCAGCCATTACTCCAGTCTTCAGTGTCACATGATCCTTCAGAAATCATTCTTTATGCTGATTTGCTACTCAAAAATGTGATTCCTCATGATATGACCACTTTTAAAAGCACCTTTATCAGTTAGTCAATATGTAAGCACATGAATTGTGTATATGAGCATTTTGATGTGGGAGATTGTCTATTGTTTTATCAGCATATTGAGTGCGTTCAGTCCATTTATTTGATCATTCATTGATCACCTGGTGTTTCTGCCGACGCTTTCTCTCTTGCTCGATTTTCTGCTGCTTCTCTAGTTTCTCTGTCATGCGAGCTTCTCTCAGCGTCTGTCTCTTGCTGCGCTTATAGGCCTTGGAGTTCAGGGCCGTCTCCAGAGTTGTGTCTCGGCGCATGCAGGCTACAACATCTAGCCTCAGCTGAAAGAGGGGAAAAAAAAAAAATCAATCATAGTCATCTGTGGCAAAATGCATTAAGCTAATGAGCTTCATCAAATGATAATCATATTCTGATGCATTTCACACATATTTTGTTCATAATTGTTGTTAATCATAGCAGAACAAGGCTGTGAATTGTGAGGAGACTGTGAGCTACTACGAAATACAACAAGGGTGCCCTCTAATGGTGCGTTTCATTGCACAGTATAAATTAAACATTCATAGCACAACTTTGGACACCATCACCATCCACACAATGTGAATAGGACAAAGCTCAATAGAACCTGTAAATCGAAAATATGCATGAGCAATTTTCATTTGGCTTATTGTAAATGATTTCATTACTTGTAAAGCAATGGCAAATGTGAGAGATTTTCATTAGAAGTCTCCCAATTTAATAAGAGTGTAATAAACTACCTGAAATATGTTTTTATCTAAAGTGTATCAATTATATGCACCAATGAAAGTGAGAATTATTAGAGTACTTATTATTTTCATTATTATTATTGAAACATGACTGAAACATTTTAGACCATTTTCAAGAAAAGCTTAAATTCAATAAATCTAAAAATGCCACATGGTGTAACCATCAATAAAAAGTAATAACATATTTTCCTTACATCTTGAATACATGTGAATGTACAAATCTTAATCAATATTTTCAAACAAAACGTTTGTATATACAGTGGGTACGGAAAGTATTCAGACCCCCTTAAATTTTTCACTCTTTGTTATATTGCAGCCATTTGCTAAAATCATTTAAGTTCATTTTTTTCCCTCATTAATGAACACACAGCACCCCATATTGACAGAAAAACACAGAATTGTTGACATTTTTGCAGATTTATTAAAAAAGAAAAACTGAAATATCACATGGTCCTAAGTATTCAGACCCTTTGCTCAGTATTTAGTAGAAGCACCCTTTTGATCTAATACAGCCATGAGTCTTTTTGGGAAAGATGCAACAAGTTTTTCACATCTGGATTTGGGGATCCTCTGCCATTCCTCCTTGCAGATCCTCTCCAGTTCTGTCAGGTTGGATGGTAAACGTTGGTGGACAGCCATTTTTAGGTCTCTCCAGAGATGCTCAATTAGGTTTAAGTCAGGGCTCTGGCTGGGCCATTCAAGAACAGTCACGGAGTTGTTGTGAAGCCACTCCTTCGTTATTTTAGCTGTGTGCTTACGGTCATTGTCTTGTTGGAAGGTAAACCTTCGGCCCAGTCTGAGGTCCTGAGCACTCTGGAGAAGGTTTTCGTCCAGGATATCTGAAAAACACCCCCACAGCATGATGCTGCCACCACCATGCTTCACTTTTGGGACTGTATTGGACAGGTGATGAGCAGTGCCTGGTTTTCTCCACACATACCGCTTAGAATTAAGGCCAAAAAGTTCTATCTTGGTCTCATCAGACCAGAGAATCTTATTTCTCACCATCTTGGAGTCCTTCAGGTGTTTTTTAGCAAACTCCATGCGGGCTTTCATGTGTCTTGCACTGAGGAGAGGCTTCCGTCGGGCCACTCTGCCATAAAGCCCTGACTGGTGGAGGGCTGCAGTGATGGTTGACTTTCTACAACTTTCTCCCATCTCCCGACTGCATCTCTGGAGCTCAGCCACAGTGATCTTTGGGTTCTTCTTTACCTCTCTCAACAAGGCTCTTCTCCCCCGAAAGCTCAGTTTGGCCGGACGGCCAGCTCTAGGAAGGGTTCAGGTCATCCCAAACATCTTCCATTTAAGGATTATGGAGGCCACTGTGCTCTTAGGAACCTTAAGTGCAGCAGAAATTTTTTTGTAACCTTGGCCAGATCTGTGCCTTGCCACAATTCTGTCTCTGAGCTCTTCAGGCAGTTCCTTTGACCTCATGATTCTCATTTGCTCTGACATGCACTGTGAGCTGTAAGGTCTTATATAAACAGGTGTGTGGCTTTCCTAATCAAGTCCAATCAGTATAATCAAACACAGCTGGACTCAAATGAAGGTGTAGAACCATCTCAAGGATGATCAGAAGAAATGGACAGCACCTGAGTTAAATATATGAGTGTCACAGCAAAGGGTCTGAATACTTAGGACCATGTGATATTTCAGTTTTTCTTTTTTAATAAATCTGCAAAAATGTCAACAATTCTGTGTTTTTCTGTCAATATGGGGTGCTGTGTGTACATTAATGAGGAAAAAAAATGAACTTAAATGATTTTAGCAAATGGCTGCAATAAAACAAAAAGTGAAAAATTTAAGGGGGTCTGAATACTTTCCGTACCCACTGTATATATATATATAAAAATTAAAATCACAAAATATTATTTCATAAAGGTTTTTAAGAGTTGTACCACAGTTGACAAGTTTAAAGATTATGCTAAAAGGTTTTCTTTTGAAGATTTTTGTTTTTTATTTTAGTTATTTTTCTTCATTATGGTCACAATTACATTTTACTTGTGTTCTCCCTGAAAAAAAATATAAAAAGTTTTACACAGAATAATAACATTTATACAGAAATTGAAAACATGCTCATCATTAAAGGTGCAATATGCAGAATTTTCTGTCTGCTAGAGGTCGCTAGAGGCCTATTCAAAACAAAGGCATAGCTTGATGACGCCAAGTTTGAGCGCAGAATCTCGGGACATGTGGTCTTCACCTTACAGCCGGTTGAAAAGAATCGGGATAGGACTCAGGAAGAAATCATGTTCATGGATGCGATTATTAACGTTACTGTAGTATGAAGCAGAGCAGGACTGAGCGTTGTGGGAGCTGAACGAGGCCGCTGGAGCAATTGTTAACGATAGACGAATGCAACACACACCTCGCGAGCAGCGGAACTTTTATTTTGCCACAGTCGCTGGTGCTGCTTCCGCTTTTCCGTTCATGAGTATGAGGTAACACAGCTCTGTTTATCATATTAGATACATTTCAGGGTGTTGAAAATGATGTTATAATGTTACTCTGTGCGTTCGCTCGGGGGCTGCTGTGTTGCACACTGGCCTAGTGGTTTTTGGATATTTTACTGCAAAATTCTTACATATTGCACCTTTAAGGAGGTGTAAATACAATGCTCTATGGATTTTGTTTTTTAAAGGTGCTACAGAGGATCTTTTCGTCGACTGAGAAACCAAAGACTGTTACTGAGTTTTTGAAATGAGCGCATGCATAAAAACAACCCCCCTCCTTCACAGCTCATTTCGAGGGAACGCCTCCCAAAACCCGTGCACGAGTATTGGAACACGAGTGTTTACCACCGGCATTCGCTGTGTCGTGTTAGTGGATTATGTCGGACTCACCGCAGGTAACTCATAATCTGCAGTTGTTACTCCTGTCTCCTGACAAAAACATTGCATGCGGCGCCTGTGGAGTGTGGAAAGTTACTGGAGCCAGCAGCCGCGCACGTCTCTCACAAGGAACGTCATGGCAGTGATTGACAAGCCAGAGGGCCAATCTGCGCACGTCTCTCACAAGGAACGTAATGGCAGTGATTGACAAGCCAGAGGGCCAATCATTTACGCGATGATCGCGTAAACGATTGGCTGATGTTTTTAAGGCCCTACCTCGTGCACAGATGATGTATATTAATATTGTTCCTTTCAGTGCACCTAATAGATAGTCTTTTATCAGTTAGTAAAGACAGTTTCAAGTAATATTGCAAAAATGTATAAAACAAAACATCCTCTGTAGCACCTTTAATAGATAAGACAAAAATTGAGTGTCATGTCATTGACAAACCTGCCGCTGGAAGTTGAGCAGTCTTAAGGCCTTCAGCTCCACAGTAGCTTTCGTCCTCAGATCAGGTGGCAGCGACCCCGGCAGATTCTCCAGCTCCTGAATTCTGTGAGCAATCCTGGCCTGAAGCCTTTGAACAGAAATGAGATTCCTATCACGATATGTTTTTTTTTTTTTTTTAAGAATAACAGAGATTTCTAATGTTCATTAAGTAAAAAAAACACAAAAAAAACAAAAACTGTCAATCAAGCAAAGATCACCAGACTTATTGTTGAACAGAGATGTCTCTGAAGGTGAACTTTCTAGACATTAATCATTTCTAGTAACCTCAGAGTTCTCCAGAAGTATAACTCACCTGGAAGATCTAAACCTTTCACTCCATAAAAAAAATATATAGTACAGACGGTTATAAAAAAAAGAAAAAAAAAAGAAAAAAGAAAAAGGTGTGTGGTGGTGACCTCAAGGTACATCAAACAATCAACACATTTCTCTTGTTTCAGACAGTGCAAGCCAGTGTAATCAACCAAGTTCTGAGGAACTTTTAGAAACCTCAGAGGACTCCTCTCCCTCCTCTAACATTCATGAAAGCTCACAAAACCCCCCAAAACAACAACAATAGTTCTGACGACATTTTAGAGACTAGAGAGTAATGGAAGACAGTTTGTTTGGCTTGAATCTGTACTTAAATTGAATTGTCTCAAGAAGAGTGAGATAGGAAAACAGGATCAATGGACTAAAAAAAAACCTTCCAAAGCATCCTAATTTTAGGGAAATGGCTGTTTATTTTACAGTTTTTCTCAGTCGCTTTGGTGCATTTCTCAAATCACAAAACTACTCGTTCAACCTCCACATCATCTAGTCACTTGTTCACAAGATAAAAGCAATTTCTCTTTTTTTTTTTGCAACTGCTTTAGTACATTCATGAAGTGGCTAGGCACAATTGATTCCTACATTATCAATTGCTTATGCTATGTTGATATTATACTGGTTTCCTGTTGAATAGTCTTACCCCTAGGCACTAAACATCTAGGCATTAGTTCCTTGCATAAGTCATTAAATGCAAAATGGTTGAACTAGTTTCATAAACTGTCAAGCATATAGATTTCTATCAGACTTTTTTTGTAAATGTGTCCTAAATTGATGAATTGCGGAGGTGAATCTGAATTTCCCTAATGAAGGGAAATGTAAAGAGCTAGATCAACCAATCATCAAACAGTTCTGTAAAATAGTCAGAGGTGCATCTCATGAAGCTTAATTTAGCAAGCATATACAGACAGAGCACAACACAGAGTTACAAATTCTGACAATGGAAAAACAACAAGGAAACAAACAGGGTCGATAGCCAGGAAGAAGAAGAGGGGTAAAGATGCGTGGTGGAAGGGTACAGAGGCAAAACAGTGGAAGAGGTCAAGATTGTAAACATGTTTCTGATGAAATAAGGGCCACTATTGTGGACCATGTTCTCAATCATGACATTATGGCTGAGGCGGATCGAAAGGTACAGCCAAATGCTGGGAGAACAACCGTGCCCTCAATCATTCAAACGTTTGTAGACCGAACAGGTGTGTAATCAGACAATGTTCACTGTACTGTAATACTGTGTACTTACTGTAATGTTATATTACAATAGACCACTTGCATTTTACATTATACAGTAAATATACTTTATAGAGTTATAAAGACATAATGTAACATATACAGTATGTGTGGTGTGTGTGTGTGTGTGTGTGTGTGTGTGTGTGTGTGTGTGTGTGTGTGTGTGTGTGTATATATATATATATA